>DWMY01000145.1:0-43004 GCA_018249775.1 Heliconius hecalesia formosus
TTGAGTTCTGCCACTCAACACGCAATGCCTCCAGAATTCGGCAGAAAGTGGGGAACGGAGTGTCTTAACACTAGGTTCCCTCTGCCTACCCTGCTGTGTGCGGGATAAAGCGTGAAGCTAATAATACACAGATTATTTTTTATGTAAACATTTTATATAATTTGGCTATAATATAACAATAAGTTTAAACGGACTAAAGACGCAGGTGTTCCACTAATTGCAATAATATTTAGATTGTGTTTGTTATGTAAAGTAAAATTATAAATAATTCTCGCTTATATTGAACATGATATATGATTACGTAGATACTTAAATATGCTAAAGATATTATATTAAATAATATATGTATATTGTATTATTTCACTATCACAGATGAAAATGCGATGGCTGCGGGTTCGATGTCGATTTAGGCAAATGAGTTATATACTTCGTTTCCTTAACATTTCAACCAACCTTGCGAACGGTGATATACCAAAAAGATAATTAATGTCTGTACAATGTCTGTACATATACTTACTACTTTAAAATATTTAGATCGAGCATGAGAATTGTACACACTACCGTCGCCTTAATTTCTAGGGCTGTGCCCAATAACATGAATGAAATTGCGTTTTCTGTTTTGTTGTTTATGCCAAATCACTTACTACAGAGTCATGTACTGGCTTTTAGTTAATTATAAATTTATATAACATTTAATTTAGGTTTTTTCCTTTACTTTAGTTAGACTTGTAAAAAATATACGCTTAAAATGTTTTTAAATTATATTATTCGCCTTTGTGCAGTGGTAAAGTGTCTCGAATGTAAATGTGATGGTAATTGGATCGATTAGCACTCATAGGAGAAATTATTTCTTATTTCCCCCTGGAAAATATCTCAAGATATACCCATACCTAGAGTTACTCCAATCAACACGATGGCACTGGGTAGAAGGGAAACCGTGAATCTACAAATCTATACTTCATAATCATATTTTAAAGTTTTATGAAGAGTTTATTTGATTGAACGCCGTAATGTTAGGAAGTGACTGGTTCAAATTGGGAAAATTGTTGTATAGTCCAGTCCCGCAGGTAAAAACTTGTATAAAATAAAATTTGAAAAAATGATAAAATATAGGCACACACATAATGTATGTAAGTTTGTGTGTGACGTATACGCGATTATCTCCATGGAATACCTATTGTTTCATTGATTGAATAATAAGTAACCGCATACTAAGAAACATGGTGTGATCGAAGGTCTCATTTGAATACGCTCAGGTATTTCGTTAAGGTGCTAAAATATATGTGGAAATGCCATAGAAAATATTTAGGCTCTATATTCGGTTTAAATGATTGGCTTCTTTACGCTTTTTTTTCCGTATAGCAGAGTAGGCAGAGGGAACCTAGTGCTATGACACTATTTGCCACTTCCCGCCGAATTTTCCAGACGTTGCGTGTTGGACGTGGCGTACGCGGCGAGGCTTAACGCCATGTTTCGGCTTAATGTACCGTAGAACTGAAAATGAATTGAATATAATCGAATATTAGTTGAGAGAATGTTTGTGGTTAACTGGTAGAAAGATTTTCTCTACTACCGCGCGCGGTGTATAAATTTTAATATGTCAATGTTATATGTTTTTTATTTCTTGTCTTTGAATATTTTTTTATATATACAATCTATGCAACGTTGTTGAAGATATTTTCTTTTCTAGGCTATGCTTCTTGTATAGGGAAATGCGATTATCAATTCGCTTCGGTATCGAAGCCTTAACAGTTATTCGAATGTTAAGCCGATCATTCGATTAAGTTGTTCCTAATCGATTACAAGGCACAATAGCGAGCGACCTTGGTCTATAATTGGGAACAGAATGTCGAAAGAAAATTGCCAAGAGAAATGGTTTAAATATATCTTGTTTTTTTAATAAGATATTATGGAAATTACAAAATTTATTTATTGCTAGTGTTTTACTTTATGCATGTGGTTTGGATGATTATTGGCGTGGTTTTTTAGTACATCACATCAAAATATTTTATTTTTCTCAGTTTTAATAATTTATTAAATATATAATCTATGTATGTAAACCTTTTTCTCAAATCACGCTGTCTATTACTGGAAAAACATGTGATAACCTCTTTTTTTTTTACACACCACTGGGGCTTCCCAATTTTTTTATACTATTATACAGAAATTTTAATATATTTACTAATGAATATCCGCGGCATCGTTTGTTACTTAATTTTAAAGCTTCACGCTGGATCCTGCACCGAGAACCTAATATTACAACACTTCTTTCCCATTACTATACTTTCTATATCCATTTTCCGTGTGGCGGATCTCAACTCTGCGCTTTAGCTTATTCCCAAAGCGAAGAAATAAAAAAATAAATTATTCGTTTTTCCCTAGAGGGGTTCGAACATATAACCGTCTCCTTTACAGTCACACCTTTATGCCACAAGGCCACGACGGCTTCGTTACTTAATTTGGTTGGGTATTTGGTTTATTAAGCTTAAATAGCTTTGTATTATTAAATGGATAAATTGATATGTTTTTATTACAACCTATTTGTACTTATATATTGTCTGACCGCTGGCGAGTGGAATGAATAAGTTTGATTATAATCTATCAAGTAGTTTTTGCGTCAATCGTTAACGTCGGTTTTCTATTATTTTATTTATATGTCTTTATAAGATCATTTAGTTATATTATATTATTTAAATTATATCTATGTATTTATTATAAGGCCAGTCAAGACGCAGGCGCACAAGTCTGCAACAGTAAACGGGATAACGCGTAAGTAAGTAAGCGGTTTCTCGAAAATTCTAGGGGAATGGGAGGAAAAACGGGATTTTACGTTTTAATAGTTCACGAAATCGTTGCTGGCGGCCAATAATTACGTAATAGATGATGTCAACTTACGACTCTTAAATCACTAATCTAAATGGAAATTTTAGTACCTAGTCTTTTTTACGTTATTTTCGTTTATGGTATATCCTTTGTCCTTACGCAGTTTCTGTCTAGAGAATATATCGTGATATTTTTTACTCTATTCGCTACACACACACCGTCGAATTTTTCGAGGCATTGCATATTGAATGGCGGAACTCAACGCTGCGCTTTGTCTCATCACCAGGGCGACAGAAGTTGCAATAGATTCTTCCCCCGAGTGGATATCGAACCCACAACCGACGCATATGTATAAACACATAACTGACGTTAACTTAATGCGCACTTGAATCCAGTCAAACCGGTACCAAAGCGAATAAAAAAGTGGACGTCCTTACTGAGAAGTCCTTGCAAGGATTCGCGTCCTTGCCTTTGCCTTGTCAAGGATTGAGTGTCTTATAGATATAAAGTGTCGAGTGTTGATTGTTATTCTATATAAAGTGTAGTTGTTCTATATGTAGCTATTTGTCGAGATAGTTTTTTTTGTAATGGTAGTGAGTTCGATTTTTGTATGTATACACTACAAATCCCACACGCTAATAATAATAATGCTATGAAATCAAAGGACTGAGACTGTCTTGACACTGGATTCTCTCTGCCTATGATGATGTATGGGGGACGAAGTGTAAAATTTAAAAAAAGACAGGTTTTAGTCAGAAAATAGATATTTTTTAAGTGTTATTCCACTTTTAGGGAAGAAAAATACTATTTTAAAAAATGCTATCAATAAAATTACAGTTTTTCTGAAAAAATGCTACTTCTCTGATGTTTGAGTATTTATTTATTTATTTAGTATTATTTCTATTAATATTTATTGAAGCTAGCTATTTTATGACCGCGAAGACATCGTAAGATCTAAAATCGATAGTTTTCTAATTATTTACGTAATAAATGCACCTGTAGTATCTGACATATTCTGTATCAGCGACATGCAACTTTCACTGGGCAAATTATGTTGTGAATAGATATTGAAATATATGTTTTATTGTATGTCTGTACGCGTCTTTTAATGATGATTGGTTATGATTTCATGGGTGTCCACTGTTCATAGAGACAGAGGTCGTAGGTTCTTTTGCCCGAAGTATTACCTATAAAAATATAGGTAATGTATGTGAGAATAGGTATTTTAAATGTAACCTTTATATATTTTTGATATGTCTATGTATATATAAATATATAATACGTAGTGTTGGATTTCGCTGTAACTTTTTCGAGTTGTTATAAATAGGACTATCTCACAAAATGTGTTAAAATAAAAAAATGATAGACGTGCCAATAATGCAATCAGTCTAGACGTGATGGTTGCAGGTACGATATCCACTCGAGTGAATGATTTATATTTAAATGGTAATGAAAATATCATTACCTCGTTCTGGTAGACAAACGACGGCGTTAAGTTTCGCCACTCAATAGGTGGTTTCTCTAAAGGTAGGGTAAATAGTGTGTTTTAACACTAGGTTCCTTCTACCTAACCTGTTGTATAAACATGCTGTATGATAAACGTGAAGCTTTATTAAAAAAGTAGTTTTACCACTAGCGTCCCCCGCACGGCTTCAAGAAAATTATTCAGTAGTAGATTAATTTAAAACCATATTAAATATACTAAATATAGCATAGCAGTATTGCTATATACTTAACTTAATAAATTTTTTGAGATTTTATTTCATTTTTGTCGCAAAACCATCGTATCAATTTTTTTTTTTTTATTTAAGCGGAATGTAGACGCACTTCAAATTTTTTCCGGTGTAAGTACCAATCGCACAGAAATGGCCTATATGTTGCTCAACAATGTTTACTAACTTTCAGTGAAAGTCCTGAAGCAATCGGTTCAGTTGTTCCGGTGATTAGCCCGGACCAACATAAAGCCCGGCAAAAAATGTTTGTGTTTTACTAATGTGTAAATACACTTTTCACTTAAAAAATACTGTGAATCTGAAATAGCAGACAGACATATTTATACATACAAATTTTATTTATATGTAGGCATAGATATCAAATATTTTTTTATGTCTTATTTATGAGCTCCGTCCTCACATTAAAATACGGCTATAGAAAGAGAAAGCTCACAAAATAAAATAGCTTCCAAAGCGTGGGTTCACTTATCTTGACACGCTTCTAGCATTTCATAACGAGACCTTCACATATACATTTACATAATTATGTAACGTTACCCCCCCTCTCCCCCATTAAGTTTAATACGAATTCTTTTCGATTGTCAATTTTTATGGAGATTTTATGATGTGTTAAATGTTTTACTCGTATTATCTTATAATTGTAATAGTGTAATTGGTTGTGTAAGCGATGGTTGTGGGTTCGATATCCGCTCGGGCGATTTTGTCAAACTAGAGGGCAGTGGGCAGTGGAAATATTTTTTTTAACTTCACGCCGTATCTCGCACATAACCTTAAAGCAGAGGAAACCTGGTGACTGAGTGTAAATTGTGTTCACATTTTTGTTTTCTACTTTTAGCCGAATGTATGTGAAGCTAAAA
This sequence comes from Heliconius hecalesia formosus, assembly GCA_018249775.1. Taxonomy (NCBI): domain Eukaryota; kingdom Metazoa; phylum Arthropoda; class Insecta; order Lepidoptera; family Nymphalidae; genus Heliconius; species Heliconius hecalesia. The sequence continues at coordinate 5,414 of DWMY01000145.1, forward strand.
AATATATATTATCCAACCGAGATTTGAATCTCAATTCAACGCTACTACCTTTTAATAGTTTATTTTTTTTTTGGTGTATTTTACTAAACATGACTATGCCCTTACCGCCAAGGCTTATCACATGTTTGTACATAATCACCTTGAAAACTATTTGCCCCTATTTAAACTGTTTACTCTAATTTTATGGTTTTCACTCGAAAAACAGACGTTATCTATTACTTTGATAGTAGTCTAATATAACATAGGATATTATTAATAAGCCCTATGCACATTTTATATATAGTAGGCTCGCGGCTTTACCCGCTTTGTCAAATACTTAAAATGGATATACTAAATTTTTTAATCAATTTAAACACAAACACTACATGGTAATAGTGAAAATTGCATTTAAAGAGGTTCTTGTCTTTCATGTACAGACGTCAATCAGTTTATTATAAGTATAGATATATATTTTATAGAAACCGTTATGTATATAAAAAAATCTACCATTACTGACAGACAAACTACGCTCAGACGAACTACTGGACTCCCAAGTTCTAAATTTCAATTTTTAAGTTTTTATTGGATATTTATTTAAAAGATTAGTCGTCTGCAATTTTAAGATATAAAATTATTATTTTTTTCCATTCATGAAAAGTCCCATTTTAGGTCCGTATTTATAACCGCTTAAACCGATAATATCAGTGAGAGTGACATCGATCTTGAGATGCCGTTTTCATTCGTAAAATACATATTTTTTATTAATGAAAACAGCATTTATAGATCGATCTCAGAGCAGTTTATAAATACGGGACTTAGTGCTCCTCCACCCTTCCTTACTTGGATGTTGTGTTGCAGGACATTGAGAGCCAACAAGTGGGGTATATCGAGTCGGAAGGCAGACCCTGGCAATAACAGCCGGCAATGCCATGTAGAAGATTTTTCTCCTTCAATTTCTTCTCCTGAAGGAGAGTAATCAAATTATAACAAATATATAATTATTTGAAAATAATATATATCTTTTTCCTTTTTATTGTAACTTCACGCTGAATGCCGAACATGAGAACCTAGTGTTAAGATAATATATCCCTAATACAAAATCCGAAAGTGCATGAAATTATATTACAATCTACCTATCTAAATAATATATCACTTGCTAACGTTATTTAATTCATTTGTCCACAGATCAAATTGGAAACTGTGTACGGGCTGACGGTCAGCAGCAATGCGGCGCTCGACTGCGATCCTAACACCGAAGTTGTCGCTTATCCGGCTGGGTAAGTGCTTACTTATAATAAGAAATTAGAGATCATCGTGGTATAGTTTGACTGTAAACGCAGTGGTTGTGGGTTGGATACCCAATCGGGGAAATGATTCCCCACAACAAATATTAAAATTTCGAAAAAAGTTGAAATTTCGACAAATCTCTTTTTAAGTTCTCCCCAGTGCTTGAGCCTTTATGCTGAATTACGGAGATTCGTCTGTGCGCTATCGCTATAGATACACGGCTTTAAATCCGTTTATGTTTTAAGTTTATTACTAAATTTCTACTAAGCCTATTTGGTTTAATACATTTATTTCTCTTCATATAACATAATTATCTCTTATACGTCAGGTCACTAGGTCAGAGAGGAAAATGTATCTTTTATTAAAGCTTACATTCTGTATTAGTATTATAGAATAAGCTTTAACAAGATCAATAAATTTGCAATGGAGGCCGTCGTAGCTCGTAGTGAGTTTATTTGTATTTCCTGGTTCTGGTAAGAAATGCAAGGGCATCGATTTCCTCCACTCTATCCGCAATGTCTTGGTGTTTCGTTCAAAAGATTAAAAAAAAAAACAAAAAACCTATAAACAAAGTACATTCTTTAGGAGAAAGGTAAACGAAATTGAACCTCGAATCACCTGAATCCTTATCACTACATTAAAACATTCTTGGATATTACCAAAGGATTAGCCTACATATGTTACTGTTACTATTAATGTACTCTTTATACGATTTACAATTTAAAAGCTATTAGAGTTAGTAGAATTATAGGATATTGTGGGATTTTATAAGTAATGTTATTTTTTTAACTTCATACTGTATGCTGCACAAAGTAGGGCAGGTAGAGCGAACCTAGGAACTCAATGTTAAGACACTCCGTTCTCATTAGATTTTTTTCCGTTCCTCACTTTCCATCGAATTCTGGCGGAACTTAATGCCGTGCTTTGACTTGTTACCAGGGCGGAGAATATGAAAATGTTAATATTCCATCGAGTGGAAATCGAACTCGTAACATGTCGCTTTAAATTGACTATTATTTAAAATTATTTTACTTACATTAGTAATTTGTATAGTGACATATGGGTGACGTAAAATCAGTAATAAGTAACTCTGTTCTTGAGAACAGCTTCATGCTTTTTCTCTCACAGCAGAGTAAACTGCGAGAAAAGAGGAAAGACACTCAGCTCTCTGCTTTCTGCCCAACTGCGTTCTCAAATACGAGTAAATAAATTAAAAAAAACTGAACTCGTAACTGTCGATTCTGCTCCCATTGCGTATATTATACTCTATTATTTATATATAGTTTCTATCTACTGTAGGTAATATACGAGATACATCCACTGTAATATACAGGCTGTTTCCGTTGAAGCGATTGCGAAGGTATTTTAGGAAATTGCTTCGGCATACTTCGATACAGCCTTACTATGGAAAGTATTTCTGAAGCGTTTTACTTAGAAATATTTGTAATTTCGTGTCTTCATTGATATGGCCGATAATGTGATGAAATTTTGTAATAAATTATGTAAATGGTTATATTTTTTTATTATATTTATTTTGAGATCGAATCACATTTAATTTGGGTTATTTATATTTTTGAAGTAATTCAGAGGGAACCTAATGTTAAGACACTCGGTTTCCCACTTTCCGCCGAGTTCCGGAGGCATTGCGTGTTGAGTGGCGGAACTCAACGCCTAGCTTTGCCTCGACACCAGAGCGAAGAAATGAAAATATAAATGAAAAATAAATATTTCATTTCCTCGAGCGGGGATCGAACCTACAACAAGTCGACTTTACAGTCACACTTTGTGCCCCTTTTTAATTTACTATTTGTAAACCTAAAATAAATTTAATAATACTGTAAATTGATAGGGAAATACATTTGTTTTTTATTATTTTTAATCTATATATCATTAAACTAGTATTTATTTATAAATAGATTTGCATCCATCCATGTGAATATCGAGAGTCGTGCAATGCGTCGGTGCGAAATGAAACATTTGGGTCACAATTGCTAACAAGTACCTACCTACTCGTGTATTGCTTTCTGACGTGACACTCGGTCAGGTTAATTATATATTGTATGGAGGCTCGGTAGCCACTTGTCGCGTTCTATGAGTGCCTTTAGGTAGCAATCAATATGTTGTAACTTTGGTTTTAGTTGCTTGGTTGTGGGTTCAGTTTCAGTTTTGGGTAGTGCGTGGTGTAACTGAGTGTTTTTACACTAGATTGCATCTGCCTACCCTGCTGTATTTGGGATACAGCGTGAGCAAAAGATATCAGTTTATTAATGTGGATCTTGTATGGCAGCGTTTTATGTTTTCCGCCCGAATTAGAGGCATTTCGTGGTGAATTGCGGAACTCAACGCCGCGCGTTAACTAGTTACCAGAGGGTGGGATTGAAAATTATTCATTTTGACGATTGATGATCGGACCCACAACCGTCGCAATAACTACAGTCAGCCAATGAAAAATATCTTGTTAAAATATTTAAAAGAACTTGATATTTGCTCTTTTTTATATTTTATTTGAAGCAGGGAAGTCAGTATAAACCACTAGCGCAACATAGCGCTGTAATAACGTAGGTACAGATGAGCTTTTGACCTGCCTCTAGTGGTGGCCCACTTTGTAGAGTGGCTAACTTTGTTTAAATGTTACCCCTGTTTAATTATTATGTTATGTATTTGGATATTTGTGCTTTATTTAATGTTTATGTATAGGTATATTTTAGTTTATATAAAATATAACACAAAAATACAAGCGGCGTTGAGTTCCGCTATTTAATGCCTCTCGAATTCGGCGGAAAATGGGGAAAGCAAGTGTTTTTATACTGGGTACCCAAGTTTCCTCTGCCTATGCCCTGTGCAATGTGCGGGATACAGCGAAAAAAAAGCCAAAACGTGACGTTGGCTTTCGCCTCTAATACAAACACGCAATGTCTCCCTAATTCCCTCTGCCTGCTCTGCTATACGCAGGATCCTTTCCTCAACATCTGCCTAATTCATTATTTGACTTGGTACAAGAGTGAGATTATAAAAAGAATTCGTACCCCTAACAGAAGTGTAAACGAACGGAATTTTCCTTATCTAGTGATAATTCTCTCCGATTTCCTCCTTCTTTGCAAAACACAATTTTTCAATTATAAATACTAATAAGCAATAGTCACGGTCAACCGCGGTCAATGACTACGTCACAGTGATATAACTTGATTACATATGTGCGTCTGTCACACGTCATATCCTCACCCTTAGTTGGATGGAGTGCGCGATTTGGACGTGATTGGAATTCATATTTGTAAATTGAAAGGTGTTTGCTAGTGTGGATTTTAATTTAGTTTAATTCAAATAATAAGGAATTTTAATATACCTTGCATATTAAAAGCATGCAAGCATGATCTTGTACAATAAGATTTTTAGCTTAAGTCTGATCTCTATCAGGATAGTCAGAGACAACGAAATGCCAAACGCTACGGTCTCTCCATATTTCTCTCGTCTCCTCCATTGTCATCAAACTAATGATACATGCTCTCCTGAATGGTGGAGACCATCCAGGAGATCTTCATGCATTTTAAATAATAGCGTGTTGAGTGGCGGAACTCAACAACGGGCTTAGTGCCAGAGCGAAAAAATTAAAATGTTAATAAATAATAATTTATTCCTCAGGGGATCGAAACCACAACCACCACGTTACAGTCACCCTTGTGGGGCACAAGTGCGCCACGGTATTTAAGTATTATACCCCTTAATAAAAGTTTCACCAAAAAATGTTTATTTCTCTATAAAACATATTGATTTAAAGGGTGCGTCCGGCGCACCCCGTCTGGGCGCTCCCAAGTGCCGACCTCCCCCTTCATTATGTACTCAATTACTTTAAAATACATCCCCTTAATATATGGATAGGTATCTCGGAGGGGTTGAAGTTATAGGATTTTTTAGGATATTTAATTGAGCAGAGAGGTAGGTAGTCGGTAAACCGAACTGGAATGAATTTGATAAGGTTTGATTATCTAGGAAAATGCTGTATTGTTGATAAAAAATCCGTTCTAACGTTGTGGTAGCAAGACAAAGCGCTGCGTTGAACTCCGGCGGCGGTGCGTGGCATACAGAGGTTTCGTCTGCCTACCCTGCTACGGGATAAAGCGTGTAGTTGTTAAAAATAATTGAAAAAGATTGGAGTTATTATTATATATTATATATTTTTAAAAGTATAGAATTATTATAAAATAATAATTCTATACATTTTTTACCGTAACAATGTCAACCATGGAGTATAATAATAACGAACACTAATAAAGAACTTATAGTTCGTAGACCTTACGACTTCCTCTTCCGCGCCGTAAACTACAATGGCCGCAGTTTGTTGGTTAACGGTATTAGGTTCGATTTTGATTTTATATAATTTTTTAAATAACTTTAGAATGGTTTGATTTTTGATGTCTTAAAAAATATATATACCAATTTATATACTTGTATTTTTATAGAGATTAAAGTTATTTATACAGTTTTTTTTTGTTCTTTATTTTGTGTGATATTACCTCTGTAGTTAAATGAAAAAGATTAACATTACGTAATAAAACCTGTATATAGCCTTCCTCGATCACAATGGTCTATCCAACACAAAAATAATTTTCCAATTCAATCCAATAGTTCCTGAGATTAGCGCATTCAATCAAACGATCTGTCTAACTTTATAATAATAGAAATATGAATAATTTATAATAATGATATTGTCTCAAACGGAACTCGAATTCGTGACCCATCCATCCATTTCCAAAGAATAACTTATGTTACTAACTGTCAACGTAAATGGCCACTTTGTTAGAAGCTCCTTTAAATATAAATGAACTAACACTATGGGCTGTGACCCGCCATGCTGGCGTATGGTGTTATGGGATACATATTAATTAGATATCGTGTTTGTGGTATTAATAATGACATAGTGATGGGGATTATGTGTGATAGTGATTTTGTGATTAAAGATTCATTTGTGATTGTGGATTTAATATGGTGTCGTCTGTATTTTTCGTTCTATAGTATAAAATAAAGTGTCTTTACACAAAATTATCTCAACCTATGATGTTATAAAAATTGATAGTAGATATGTATACTACTTTGTTGGCGTCGTGGCACAGCAGCACAATGGCTCGATTCCCACTCGGGGAAATAGATTATTTTTAATTTCCTCGCTGTAATAAGTACACGGGTTTTCTTAAAATTTTAAAGATAGCATCATGCCAATACGTAAACTCTACATATTGCACATTTCTTGTAAATTGAATATATTTTTTTATAATTGTAGTTTTTATATTCTATTTTTTTTCTTGTAGATACTTTGCTTTTTGAGTGGCAAATCAGGACACCTTGTCCTTATAACAGAGAGAAATGGAAATAATTAAATTTATGATAATTATCTGGAGTGATCGAACCCATTTAATCATCGAGTCCATGCAAGCACTATGCCACTGTGCCACGATAGTGTAAAGTATTACTTTATAACTCGCTCATCGCCCCCTCTCTACACACAGTCCTATCCCATAGATCATTAGTATGTACGACGGATGCTCAAACGGCCTTTCTCACGGACAGCTATAGACGTTGTTGTTTAAACTAAATGCCTAAACGTAACACGTTGTTCAATATGTGGTTAAGTAACTTTGAATATAATAGTTAAAATTGTAGGAACTTATTGTAGGGTTATTGTTAAAATATCTATCTATCTCTCTCTCGCCTCGTCCACTGCCATCAGCCATCTGTCTTATCAACCTCTTTATATGTGTTCTCCGGGTCATTCTTTCCAATCACTTTTGCTGCATACATTTTTTTGTAGAATTCCTTCGTTCATTCTCTCTCTCGACTCGCCCAAACCAACTGAGCACATTTATATTTCATTGTCACTATGATGTGATGTGTGTGTACTAGTGAGGATTTGATAAATTAATTTTCTTAATTAATCTAATTTCCGAGATTGTCATGGCACAGCGATGCGACTGTAAACGCAACCCGCACCTCCCGTACTCGGGCAATTAAGTATTTAATATTATTTTCTCCGCTCTGACAAAAAGACAAAGCTCGGCGTTGAACTCCGTTACTCAACACGCAATCTCTCGAAAATTCGGCGTTGCGTAGGTCTGCATTCCCGTTGCATACCCTGCCTGGTAAGAAAACTAATCTATACTATCCTTTCTCCCACAGATGCACAGTAGTCCTCTACAATGTACGCAAAAACAGACAGTCTCACGTGCTCAACGCGTCCCGTAAAAGTGTCACTTGCGTCGCCTTCTCGCCCGATGGACGGTACTTGGCCACGGGAGAATGTGGACACGCACCCGCTGTCAGAGTGTGGGACTTACAGGTTAGTTGGGGTTCGATACTGGTTTAGTGTTATTAAATCCAGTTTCTTTTTGGAGCTTAATTTTTATAGCATCACGCTGTATAACGCACGTAGCAGCAGGGTAGGTAGGTAGAGGGAAGTCAGACGCTGCGCCGCGACGACCTATGCCTACCCTATTATATGGTTATGATTATAAACGCTACAGTTGTGGGTTTGATTCCCATTCGAAGAATGTTGTTTTCATTTCCTTGCTCTGCAAAGAGCTGCGGTGAGTTCCTCCTCTCAACACGCAATGTTAGTGTGATAGATAAGGATGAGGGGAAAGTGGGAATCGGAGTACCTTAATATTAGGTTCCTTTTTACTTCTATGCTTACTTCTTTGTGCGGGATACAGGTGAAGTTACAGAAAAAAATATAAATAAATGTTCTTATTAACGCCATCTAGTGTAGAGTGGATTGTTTGGTGTTTTTTTATAGTAGGTATTCCTTAACAACAACTGTACATAACCTCTGCTTTATCCCAGTACTTCAATATATATAAAATTATTTTTCAATACTTTCAGGATCCGACAGCATCCGGTGCCGTACAGATAGCTGAATTCCCTGGACACACTCATGGAGTTAATTGTGTGGTAAGATTTTTTCTGTGTTTTGATTTCTTAGTAGTGTGTGAAATAATAAATATAGGTGTAAGTTACAAGTTTTTTTTTCTTTGATAGAGCTTCCTAAGTTTTTAAATTATCTGGATGTTCTTTATTTATACATTCACTGTTCATTTTAAGTTTTCGTTAGTTGATTTTGGTACATATAAAAAAAAAATATATTTTATACAGCAAAATTGTTGTAATAGTAAAATAGTTTTCGTATGTGTATCTCTTTTTGCAGGCATTTTCAACATCGTCCAAATATCTAGTGTCAGTCGGGTCCCAGCATGACATGATTGTCAACGTGTGGGATTGGAGAGCTAACTTGAAACTGGCCAGTAACAAGGTAAGTACTAGTAGAATCGACGAGTCATGGTCGCGTTGAAATTAGCTATAGATCGTTGCGCAAGTTTTATTTTAGGAATTTTTATTACTTTTTATTATTTACTTCCCGAATACACAATGTGCAATATTCCAGAAGGCTTAACTTCAACAAGCAGTCACGACACTACAGTCGTACTGTACTTAATTTTTTGTAAAAAACGATTTAGTTGCCGGCTTCTCTATATGTGTAGATTGGAGAGCTGTCGTGATATATAGATCTCTTGGCACAAATTAATATAGAGGAAATAGATTAATTAATATTTAGTATTTTAATATGGCCTCTTAGTGGACTTTAAAAGATCAGATGTAGTTAAATAATTCTTGACTGCGCTACTTCCGCCATATCTATATTTTCAAAAAAAAAAAAATGTTGAAGTCGACTGTACCTACTGTGTGTGGTTCACCTACATACCTTTAAATATATATTATATTTTCGGCCCAACAAGATTCCTCGCTGCGTTTAGTTTCGCAACCTAATGCAATAGTTTTAAATGAGCAGAGTATTTTGTCCGTCTTAAGAGAAAACCTAAATCAATTTTTTTTACGCGTTTCCAGGTTTCATCTCGTGTAAAGGCAGTGAGCTTCTCCGAGAGTGGAAATTATTTTGTGACGGTTGGATTTAGACATGTCAAATTTTGGTATTTGGAGTATTCGAGAAATGCTAAGGTAATTGGTTTTATTAATAAGATAGTATTGTAAGCTTATAATATTTAGGCAACGTCAAAAAATTTGAACGTAGTTAGACCTAAGTATGCAATAGGGGCAAGTGATGTGATGAATGATGAACGGAAGTGTCATAGTGGGAACGGAACGTCTTAACAATAGATTCCCAGGTTCCCACTGCCTACCCTGCAATGTGCGGGATTCAATGTGAAGATAAAAAACAAAAAAAAAATGCTTCTTAAATCGATGGAAACCTAATACTTGATAGTTTTAATTGATGTTCATTTACACTTACGACCCTCGTATACTTCAGATAAAATCTAGATGCTACTTGGGAAAGGACATTTATCATCTTTTATTATTCTCTACAGATACACAAGTAACATAATATCTATACAAACCACGTCATATCTAAGTATTATTAACATTTGCCTGCATTTTGCTTATCACCTCAAGATAACTATGCAGATGTGTTGTTTTTTTTAATATATTAGACAATTCAAAAGAATTACAATAAATTGTATTAATCTCTGTCTAAAAATGGGTGGTAAATGATGGTTTATAGGTTCGAATTCCGCTCAGGTAATCGAGGCGGTCGTGGTGCACTACGTTAGACTGTAATTGCGACGGTTGTAGGTTCGGTTCTCTCTTTAGAGAATTATTTTTTTTCATTTCTTGTCTCTGGTAACAAGGCAAAGTGATACGATCCGCCACTCAACACGCAATATTTTGTAAATTTGAACCACTTCTCGCTGTTGCTTATGCAAATCTTTTTTTTTTAAATTGTCACAAAAAGATCAGTATAACAAAAACATACCTTTAAGTGTTTTATTTTAGATATATTTTAAATGATTATCTTGATATCATTACAGTTTAAAGAACCAGTCCCACTCATGGGTCGCTCAGCAATTCTCGGTGAACAGAAAGACAATGAGTTCTGCGACGTCGTATGCGGTCGGGGGGAGGCGGCGGGCAGCACCTACGCGATAACTAGAGGGGGTTTGCTCTGCGAGTTCAACAGCCGGAGGTTGCTGGACAAGTGGGTGGAGCTCAGGGTGAGTGGGAGAATGAGAAGGCCGAATTAATTTATCCTAGGAGGAATATAAGAGAAAGGGGTGGGAGGGAAGATAGGGGATAGAGATAGGCGGCTTTATCTTTTCCTAGGAATGGGGGAGTGAGGGAGAGGAGTGGAGCTCAGGGTGAGTGGGAGAAAGAGAAGGGCGAATTATTTTATCCTAGGGGGAATATAAAAGAGGGGGTAGGGGCAAAGGAGGCAGCTCTAACTTATGCAGTAGGAATAGAAAGCATTGGACTGGTATCCTATGGTAAAAGTAGACAAGAAGGTATTTCGATATAATTGGAGAATAGTCATGAGTAGGTTTGAATGAATGGGATTGGTGCTTGCGTGTAAATCAAAATTGATTTTTGTATTTGAATGTGTACGTTGGTTCATGATCAGGTTAATATAAAAAGACATTTTATTTTTTATTCTATTTAAGAATATTAAAAACGAAACGAAAAAAAATGTGCGTTCGGGTAAATAATTGTTTAATAATAAATATTACTTTATTATTACAGACGACATCAGCGAACTGCATGGCGGTAGGATCCGAATACATATTTGTAGGTTGCGCGGAGGGTATAGTGCGGTGTTTTGCTCCGACTTCCCTCAGATACGTTACTACGTTACCGAGAACGCATTATCTTGGCGTTGACGTGTCACAGGGGGATAATATCAGGTAATTAGTTTCGAGACGGTAACACGATCCGACAATGACTTGTTGTAATTGTAACATGATGTGATATAATTGATTAATAAACCTATGAAAATACACATTAATTAGTCCATAATTTGACAACTTTGTCTCAAATTTTTCGTTTTTAACATGACTTGTAACCTATAACCCTTTTATACAGTATATGTCATCATAATATTGCCAGCCATTTTATTTATTAAATAATAAAAGTAATTTAATTAATTTATAATTTATATTTAATTTTTACATAACTTAATTTTAAATATCCAACAACTCACTTACCCACTGAAGATTTGAACTCACAACATATGTTTGTTACCCGACTACTTCTAAATAGACTAGAAAGAAAATGAAATAAATATTGTATGTATATTGTATATTTTAAAAGGTTTTTATATTGAATGAAAATACAATTGATATTTTATATTTAATTTTACAATCAAAACATACCATTTTTGTTAAAACTTCCAGCCACATGTTCAGCCAGCCAAGCAACGCGAAGTACCCCGACGCCATCGCCCTCACCTACGACGAGAGGAATCACAAGTTGACATGTGTATACAACGATCATAGTTTTTATGTGTGGGACGTGAGGGATATTAAGCGGGTAAGTGGTAGATGAAATTATATCGGCTTCGTGCTGTATCACGTTGTAATATAGTAGGGAACGCAGAAGGAACTGTGGGTTGAGACACTCCGTTCCCCACGTACCGCCTCTAGTTTTTGAACCATTGCGTATAGAGTGACGGAACTTAAGGCAGCACTTTCTCTTGATACTCTGGTATCAAGATAAAGTTCAGCGGCTAGGAAATGGAAATAATTAATTCCCCCGTGTGGAATCCGAACCCTCAACCGTCGCATTTACAGTCAGATATAGAAATATGTTTGATTAAATAGAGAATTGAACCTGGGAGTAGAAAAAATTAGTTACTAACGAAATAGTCGTATTTCTTTAACTTAGGTTGCCTTTGTCTTTACTATATTTAAAAAAAAATTGGCTATGGCCTAGCAAAATTATACCATAATAAAATAGTATTATCGTATATATGTATATTTTTTAATTTGCAGGTTGGCAAATCGCACTCGGCCCTCTACCACTCGGCCTGTATCTGGGGAGTGGACATGATAACTACTGGGCCACTGGGTACCGGCGCCTTCATTTCATGTTCAAGCGATGACACTGTACGGTTATGGTCTCCAAGGACCCACCAGTCTGGTGGCACAGCACCCAATATCTATAGTAATGTAAGTACGAAAGTCTTTTGTTTACTGCCTATTCATGCAGAACGATAAATGACATTTTATTTCACATGTTTAGATAATATTCATTTAATTGTCTTTTTTTTAGGAATTATCAAAAGTCCTATACATAGATTCTGAGTTAAAGTTCCTCAAAGATGCCGATTTAACCGCAACTAGTGATAAGGATAAATCAAAAACGTATGATGATAAGACTGGGGTTAGGTAAGGATTAAAAAATATATGTTTACATATTTTTGAATGTGTCTGTGTTTGTGTTATCCGTCTCTATTATTGATTGAAATCTGACATTTCTAACTCAGATGCGTCCGCATTTCCCCCTGCGGTCGTCACATAGCAGCCGGTGACAGAGCTGGCAACATCTGGATATTCGATACGAACGGCGCCCCCCTCCACACGCTAGAGGCGCATGACGCAGAAGTACTGTGCTTGGAGTACGCCTCCTCGCCTCGCCTCCTCGCCTCCGCCTCTAGGGATAGACTTGTGCACGTGTTTCACGTGGATAGGGTAAGTTACATTGACAGACACACCGTTCTGTTGGCACGAACGAAGACATTGTCACTTATATTGGCATTGCCAATCACTTATATTGGCATTGCCAATGATATACAATTGATATAGAAATTATTTAAATTTGAATATTACATTCCAGGGCTATCAAATACTTCAGACCCTCGACGAGCACTCGTCCTCAATCACGGCGGTGCGGTTTCTCAACTCGGGGTCTAACCTCCAGATGGTGTCCTGTGGAGCTGATAAGACCATTTTGTTTAGACAGTTGAGGACGGTAAGTGTATTATAGTGTTTTCTTTTTTTTTTGAAAATTTTCTTTGCTAAACACTGTATCCCAAACATAGTAGAGGCAATCGGAACATGGAACTTAGTGTTAAGACACTCTCTTCTATGATCCATACATTTAATTATCTTTTTTCAAATAATTAACTATATTTGTTTATATTTGTTCAGACACAAGATGGCAGTTATCAGTTCGCCCGCGGTCAGAACGTGTCAGGCAGGACGACGTTGTACGACATGGAGGTGGACGCCGGCGGCAGGCATATACTTACTGCTTGTCAGGTGTGTGTGTTGATGAAGATGTAGAGGGTTATTATCAGTTTATACCTCAAAAATAAAATTTCTTATATATAATTAATTAAAGGGCTCTTTATTTGTAATTGCTTTTTATAAATAAAAGTGTCTAATATACATATATATATATTACAGGATCGTAATGTCCGTGTGTACAGCGCTGCCCACGGTAGACATACAAAGACGTTCCGTGGTACTACAGCGGAGGACGGGACGCTTATTAAGGTAATATTATCTATATTGAACACTGTGTCTGATTGTATACGCAACGGTTGTGGGTTCGCTTCCCACTACACGGAATTGAACTGTACAGCGTTAAGTTAAGCCACCTAACACACGATGTCTCGAAGATTGGGCGGTGTTTAGGAAACGGAGTGTTTTATACAATGTTCCTTCTGCCTACCCTGCTACATTCAGGATACAGCATGAAGCTGAAAAAATATTAATTGCACAATAAATCTATGTCTGATTGTAAGCAATTGATCTGTTGTGTCTTGAACGACACTTAACACCACTTTGTCTTCTATAACGAGAAAATGAAATGAATATATTACTACAATGGAATCCACTGTTACATAATTTATTTTTATATATAAAGTTTTATTTAATATATACAGTTATTCATATTATTTTGATATTGTTTAAATGCAGGTTGAGATCTATCTATGTATAAAATTATTTAATACACCTAAATATTGTTTTTTTTATTTGTAATTTCTTTCTCCTTTTAGGTATCACTAGATAGTAGTGGCATTTATTTAGCCACATCGAGTACGGATAAAATTTTGAGCGTCTACGACTATTACTCGGGTGAATGTATGGCCACCATGTACGGGCATTCCGAGATTGTGACGGGTTTGAGGTAGGTTTGAGGCAATTTTTTTAAATAATTTGATTGAATTTTCGTTGCTTATAAATGTATAAAACATTGTTTTGAGCTATACAAAAATCTTTTTATAATTTGTTTTATTTTATGTAAGTAATATAGTATGTAAGTGAATTGACATGTATTGTTTAACTAGAACATTTTAATTTTCATAAGCTTTATGACGTAGTATTTCTGACAGGGGCACAAACGTACGACTGTAAACACGCCGGTAGTGGGTTCAATTCCTGCTCAGGGGAATGAAATGTTTAATATTTCCGTTTTTTTGCTCTGGTAATGAGGCGAAGCGCGGTGTTCTTATCCACCACTTAATAGACAATGTCTCAATAATTCGGTAGAAAGAGGGGAACGGTCATCTTAGTTCTTCTGCCTACCCTGCCTTGTGCAAGACAGAGCGTGAAGTTCAAAAATACAGTACAGTAGTACATACATATGTTTAAAATTAAGTCATTGAATGGAATTCGGATGAAATAGATGTATGGTAAGTATTTATTTATTTATATTAGGCACACCTAAACAGTCACTTCTCACATGACAACGAACGTAGCGGGATATGAACCCGCGCGTCTTGCTTACCGTTCTAGTACTCAGACTAATAAGCCATATCTGCTTTATCTGGATAATTTTTTTTTCCTATATTATTATTATTTTTCTTACGATGGTAACAGGTTCACTCCCGACTGTCAACATCTGGTGTCAGCGTCAGGGGACGGGTGTATCTTCATATGGCGCGTTCCACACGACATGGTGGTGACCATGAGGGCGAGGCTCGCCCAGCAGGCTATCAGGCAGGGACGGTAGGTTCAAATCCTTATAGCTTCAGTTGAGAGTTTGATAATTACAAATAAGTATTACTTTACTTATTTAAAAAAGTATAAAAGTTTTGAACGTAGCGGGACTCGAACCCGCGCCTCCTGGAGTCCCGTTACGTTCAAATTTTTATACGTTTTCTAAATAAATATTTTTCTTTCCTAAGTGTGGAATAACACTTTAAAAATGATTAAAAATATTTAAAAAATAGTTTCTCTCTTGCTAAACGATAATTCTTAGTAATTATCTTTGGGTAGCGGAAATTTGTAAAAATCTCCCTACAGCTAACAACATAAATAAGTTGTAACAAGCGTATAAAAATTTCGACGTAGCTTGGCGAGAACGCATAGCTTAGTGGTCAGAGCGCCTGGTCGGTTTCCAGGAGGCGCGGGTTCGAGTCCCGCTGCGTTCAAATTTTTATACGTTTTCTAAATAAGTATTTTTCTTTCCTAAGTGTGGAATAACACTTTAAAAATGATTAAAAAACAATGCAATTATTGTATTGCTACCAATGAATATTAATAATTGACTATTTGCTTGCGAGGAAATCAAAAACTATTAATTTTAAAAAATAATGGTAAGCTAATGATTCCATCAGCTATCTTATAATTCCATTCCCAGGTTCTTACTACAAGAAAAATAAATAAAATTAAAATTAAAAAATTAAATTAAATCAGCTTTACGCTGTATCCCACACACGGTAGGTAGAGGGAACCTAGTGTTAAGACACTCCGTTCCCCACTTTCCGCCGAGTTCTGGAGGCATTGCGTGTTGAGTGGCGGAACTCAACGCCTCCCTTTGCCTCGTCACCAGAGCGAAGAAATGAAAATAATAAATGTAAATAAATATTTCATTTGCTCGATTGGGGATGGAACCCACAACCAGTCGATTTTACAGTCACACTTTGTGCCCCTGCGCCACGACCGGCCTAAAAAAAGATAAAAAAAAATAGAATATGTCAATAAATTTTATATATATATATATTTATATATATAAAAATTTAACTTAATAAGTTTAAAATTTGTGGAACGTAATAAGTTTTTGTTTGTGTAACCTAATAAGTTTAAAGTTTAAAATTATTTAATTTTCATTTCTTGGCTCTGGTAATGAGGCAAAGCACAACGTTGAATACCGCCTATAGTATTAAGCTTGTATTTGTACGTAAATTTTAAGTATTGTTGTGTGTTGTGTTAGATACAATCCAGTATTAGATTTCTATTAATTTGAATACTATGCCTTCAAACCAGACAATATGGATGCATATCTCCCTCTCTTTATGATATTTTTTTGTTAGCGTCGCCTTGTATCCCGCACACAGTATATATAGGCAGAGGAAACCTAAGGTTAAGACACTCTGTTCACTATTTTCCGCCGAATTCTGGAAGCTTTGCGTGTTGAGTGGCGGAACTCATCGTCGCGCTTTGCCTCGACACTAGAGCGAAGAAATGAAAATATTAAATATTTCCTCGAGTGGGTAACGAACCCACAACCAGTCGCGTTTACAATCACATTTTGTGCCCCTGGCCATGATCATTATTATTGTTTTATTTTTAGTTTCTTCTTCTTACAATTTATTGCATTTACTTTTTTGTATTCCTTACAGAAAATTACCACCAACAAACGGCATGTCTGGCCTAGAAAGTGAAACCGATTCGCATCTAGGATCACCGCCCCGCGAGATGAACACCGATGAGAAGTTCACTGCGCCCGTGGTGCCTGATTACACGTGAGTAAATGTAGCAGCTTCACGCTGTACTCTGTATATAGCGAGATAGGCACAGTGAATCTAGTGTTTTGTCACTCTGTTTCTCCACGTACCGCCCTATTTCCGATACGGAAATGAAACAGGCGACAGAAAAGGCGGAACTCAACATCACACTTTATTTTGATAGCAAATCAGTGAAAACAGTTCATTACTCGAAGTGGGATTATATCCACAGCAATCAGTCGGTGTGACGGTCTATATGTATAATATAAATAGTAAAATATATAATTATGTTGAAATTCATTATATATTATATACTAATATATTTTTTGTATGTTTCAACATGCTAATCTCAAAACCTAACTAATATTTAATTTCCAGCTTACGCATAGGTAAACTACCAACGTGGGCTAAAAAGAGCTTAGGGGATGAATTGTCCGGCGACTCCCCTCGACCCCCCGGAGTCGCAGCTCCTATACCCCCAACACCCCCCGCCAGGGGGAAGTGGGCGACGAGGATATTGCCCAATCCTGGTGAGTTTTGATACAGTAGAGTAGACAATGGGTACCTAATTTAAATTATTCCCATTTTACTACTTTTCAATTCTATGCAATATTTTGTTTACCAGAGCGATAAAATTAAAATAAATCATTCCATCTATTGTAGATACAGTTAATCTACTGCGTTACAATAAAAAAATATGGAATAGGCATAGTATAAGCACATTCTTTTTCTCTTTGCAGTTTGAATCTGCTAACTTTGACCAGTCTCAATTTTTTGTTTGTAATTAAAAGAACAGTCTAATTAATAACAGAAGTCGGTTAAACAATCAATAAAATATATATTTTTTTCTTCTTTTAAAACAGACAAACGTGTAGACTCCGATGGTTCAAAAGACAGTTCTATAGACAGTGGCACTGATACCCGATACAACGATAAACGACGGGAGCCTGGACTCAAGGTATGTACACGTGTTTGTGTATATAAGTGAATGTGAGTCTATGTGTGTGTATGATTGTGTTATGTGTATGTATATATTTTTATTTTGCAATTTTGTGGAATTTGTGAGAAAAATATGTGTTAATTAATCTTTATAAATTTATTTGAAATGAAATGACTGATTGTGTAAATGTATGTTTGTGTGTATCTTTGTGGACATTGAGTTACATATTTTTTTTGAATGAACAATACTGTAAGTTAATCTTTTAAAAAATATTGAGATGACAGATTATATTTTCTTCCACTGAGTAATATTATATTATGTGTAATGTACATACATATTCGTGTACGTATGTATGTGTGCGTGAACTTTTTTTTAGTGAATAATGAGATTTTTTTTATTGTTATGAAGTAGTATGTAGATATTTTTTAATTTAAATGCAGTATGTGTGTTTTGTTTTGTTTTTGGTATATATGTTGATATTTGTTGTTTTTTTTTTATTTTAACACACAAACTCGGTGATAAATTACTTTTTTGTACACTTTCCGTCAATATTTTTTTATTATGCCAAATTATAGTACGATAGTTTATTTAACCAGAATATAAAGATGGAATGGAATCTACAACTACTGCACTTATGACCAGACAGCCAAACTGTCATTTTTGCCAGTATTTTTTTGTTTTTTAAAGTTATTATATTATGTAGTAGTTATAATGTCACTAACTTGTGCCGTCTAATCACTCACAAGCTTTATTTTTGGTGGCGGTTTTTCTTTTTTATGCAAATTACACATTTTTTTTTGTAAAACAATGAAAGTTATCTGAATAATGTGTTAATTTTTGTAATTTTATGTTAATTTCTGTTTTGAATTTCTTTTATATTTTAGTATTGTTGTTATTATTTATTTTTCTTTTTAATATTTTTTGTATAATATAAATAAAATTCTTAACAAGGTAATGGTTATTTACATAACAGAAAACCTAAAAATTGTATTAATTTTTTGTACCTAGCATACATGTTAATTTCTATCATTTATCTGAATTTCATTTATGTTATTATAGTATTGTTTTTATCACTTTTTTCATTTGTATATATTTTTTTGTTTTTTTCCAATAATATAAATGAAATTCCCAACATGGTAATGGTTATATATAATTAGAGGCCGAAATCTCTCAACCTATCTCAACTGCCTCGTGTCGAAGCGTTGTTCAGGAATTTCGATGCGAAAATGAAAACTACATACGATATATTATCTATATCGCCGAGGGTGGAAAAGGTTCATTTTTTTTATTTTTGCCGCCATTTTTTTGTCACGAATTTGTTTTCGCTTTTTTTGACTTTGATTTTTTTTGTGTATGTCTGCACTTTTTTTGTGAGTGCTGTTTTTGTGATCGTTTTAAGTTTTTTACATTTTTTTATACATATCATGATGCTATTCTCTTTCGCATTAAAAACACTTAACGTCTGACACTTTCCAACTTTGGTATTAATAGTTAAATTTCAATTAAAAATAGTTTTTTTTGTTATTTATTTAGATTTCGCGATTATTAAACACGAATCAATTTTTTTGTCCGTCCGTCATGCTTAAAGAAATGTTATTTTTTACAACAAAATTGTACGTAATGAATTCTGATAAATAATTTTACAATTTTGTTAACTAGGCAGAGTATATAATGATCATTATATACTATTTTCTATCTTTGGCTTTGAAATTAGTTAAAACGCTTTTTGCATGTTTTTTTACGTTGGCACGCTTTATTTTACTTTATATTTTAATTTTAATCTATTATTATTTTTGTTTGGCTATGAAGTAGGCTATTATATTATTTACACTGCTATTATTATTATAGTATAGTGGGTGGTAAGGTATAATGTAGAGGAAATCTAGTGTTAAGGCACTCCGTTCCCATTAAGACATTTTCGTTCCCTACTTTCCGTAGAATTTTAATAGCATTGCAGGTTGAGTTGCGGTACTCAGCGCCATGTTACCAGAGCGAGGAAATTAAATAAACATTTAATAAACAAAATTAATGAAATAAATATTTAATTTACTCGAGTATGAGTCGAACCCACAATCTGTCGCGATTTTTAATAAACAGTAGCATTTTTAATATGTGTAGCTTATTATATAAATTCTATGTTTGTCTATCAGTATTGTTTTATGATTTTAGACACTACACCTTTAAGGATGTATAAAATATGTTCACAATATTATAACAAATATATATTTTTTACAAAAAGGAGTATCTTTATAAAGAAAGGTTGAGTTTCTTTTGTTTTAACTGATTAGTAAATAAATGATGTAGTGTATTTAATAGTATTGGTAAAGGATTTATTAATTATATTTTTTGATATAAAAGATTTTGTGAATTAATAAACAATAATACACAAGGGTTTTTTTATAAAGCTTAAGCTTCAAAATCACGCTTTCGCCATCGCCTTGTTTCTGTTTTGCAAACATTTTTTTTTCTTTTTTTACATAATTAGCATTTTAATATTTTTATTTATGTTTTTTTTTATTACACGCATCAATAGGTGACAGTTAATTTATCGAAAAATCGAACCTTGGACGCTCGAACTCGACATCACACTGATGACTCTTCACTCGGAAGTTTTAAATTTGAGGTTAGATTTCTTTTCTATTTTGGTAAAATTTTGTGTTTTGTCTTTTGTGTAAAATTTGAGTATAATGATGTTTTTTTTTTTATTTTGGAGAGGTTTTGTGTAGTTGTGAATTATAAAAGAGCTGAATGATAATCTTCTAGGAAAATATTTAGGGATATTTAAAAAAATCTGATAAAAAAATTACGTAATTAAGTTTAACATTTTGGATAAAAGGTATTTATATTACTAAGTAATATATAACTATTGTGAGAAATTTTAACACCAAATACGTCAGATATTTGTGTAAGTTATTATTTTTTTTTATTATTTAATAAGACGTATATTTTTTTGTTTTGTGACTTTACCTTAAATGTATTTGTAATTTTTTTAGTGAAAAATTTTGTGAAAAAATAGAAAAAATTATTCCAATTGATGTAAATAATTATTTAATTTATTAACGTCTGGAAAAATGGTACGATAAGCGGGCAACGGAGCCTTTGCGTACTCTGCTATAAGCGGAAAACCGACTGAAACTAAAAAGATGCCATATTTTTCCACATGATACTCCTAACAGTACCAAAAATTTTTTAAACGTTATCATATTAACTTTCAAGTTATTGTAAATAATACTTTTTCTTGTTTAATTTTAACTCTAAACGTAAAATAAAATATTTTTTGTTATTTATACTCTTACTGTTTGTTTTTTTTCTTCAGGACCAAGAGTCAACAGAGCACGATGGTGACATAGAGGATATATCGGACGGTGAAAGAACATCATCCTCCGAAAGAGGGAATCGACCCACTTATTATCCTGGGAATAATGATGAGGATACTCCAAGGTTAGTTTGTAGGCAGATTTGGGAGTGGGTTAAAATATATTTTTTTGGGGATTGTCTTTGAATGTTATTTTTGGTTAGAATCAACATATATTTCATTTATTGAAATCTAAGAATTATGATGTAACATTTTATAATTATATAGATCGACGACGACGTCACCTGTTATATTATTTATGTTGTCCATTACAGTGAATTCATGGTAAACGCCATGGATGCTACGGAGCTGCGTCAGTCGCTGCGCCGCGCGAGGAGGTGGGGAGGCGCCAGTGATCCTCCACCCGCGTCTCTGAGTGGGTCTCCACATGACTCTGATGATGATGAGGTAAGGGGGAAGATAGGAAGAGAAAGTGGTGATTTGTTTGGAAAAGGAAGATTGTAGGGGGCTATGTAGTGGAAAGACAAGGGGTGTATAGGGGGAAAAATGGGAAGGTGAGGAGTAGTCCTCAAACACTCGTCTAGTTTACGACTTTCAACCCGCCTTTCTCGATGTAACATTACATTACCATGTTGAATTATGCGGAAAGGGAGAGGGGATTTATGTGAATTAGAGGGGGGAGGCGGAAAGAATGAATTAAATGGACAATATATAATTATAATTTCCACAAATTTTATTTATAAACAATTTACAACAATAATTATTATCATCCTACCAGGTGTCAACGCCGTCCGGTGACAACGCGGACAGGAACCCCCTATCCGGGTCGTGTGAATCGCTGGAAAGAGGGAGACAGAGCTATATAAAATCAGCGTTTGACAGTCTTAGTGGGAATCCCGAACAGGATAATAGTGTTGCTGGTGAGGATAGACTTTTTTAAGATAATTAATAATAATAATAAAAACATGTTAATTAAGTAAGTACTTATATTGTATATGTGTCCTTTAGGGGTATACATATATCATAATTACAAAAATAAATTTTGTTGAAACTACAATGATTTTCTAAGTTTAAATCTACCTTATTTTAATCAAAAGAGCAACATAGTCATATGACTTTTAGAAGTTTGAAGAAGCCTAAATAGATAGATAGATGATATGGATAGATATAGATAGATAGAATAGAGAGAGAATACTTAAATATTTTCTAAATAAGGCACTAGTGTGTGAGTGTCAACACGACGATTGTGGGTTCGATTCCCACTCAGGGAAATTAAATATTTTAATTTTCTCGCTGGTAAAAAGGCAAAGCGTGGCGTTCAGTTCTGCCACTTAACACGCAATGCCTCCAGAATTCTGCAGAAAGTGGGGAACGGAGTGTCTTACACTAGGTTCTCTATGCCTACCCTGCTGTGTATGGATACAGCATGGAGATGATTTTTTTTTTTAAATTTTTTTATGTATATTTCATGCAGCACCAAATACGACATCCCTTTCATCTCAACATCTATCACGCGGACCGGGAACCCGCGACCCTGAAGCGGCAAAACGGAGAGAGGAACTACAGAGACGGATATTGGAGACGAGACGACAGTTGGAGAGTGTGAGTTGATTTGTTTACCTGTTTAAAAGTACGTTGAGCTATGTCTCTAACGCGGGGCGGAACTGCAGATAAGAAAACTGGTCTGCAAATATATTTTACCGATTGTTATAAGCTTTTTGGAATTATGACACTTAATACTAATATTTGTGATTTTATATTGTAATATAATGTTTTTATTTTTCTTTTTTTTCCAGGTGGCATTTAGATCTAATCTAAAATCGAGTCAATCGACCACAGACCTATCGTACATACCAGAAAAGGATAATTCCAGAAGAAACAGGCCCGTCTCTATGGCTGTGCCTAGTAATTCCAGAAATTATGGTAAGTTAGACAAAAGTAGAGAAAAATTAAAAAAAATGTGGTTTTGAGATCTTTATATAGCGTGTAATTATGTAATTGTAAAGAAATAATATTTAAAAATGGTTACAATTTGTGCCTTATTGGTAATAAAAATCGTATACTTTTTTTGAAAACTATAGCGGGATTTGAACCTGCACCTCTTGCTTACCGCTCAAGCGTAATCTTGCTGTCTCTGTTTGAAATCTCGAGTGCTTGGATGTTAAACAAGAGGCGCAACTTCAAATCCCGCTACGTTTTTTAAATTTTTATTAGTTTTCATAAAAACGTGTTTTTCCTACTTAAGTGTGAAATAACATTTAAAAGCGTTAAACGTCATAAAGATCTCAAAATACATGATATCATAAAAGAATGGTCAATAATAATGAAATGAAATTTTAATATTCGATATGCTAATATCACAGTAAAGCTCATTTGATATCAGCTTGGCTTGAATAAACTGTAAAATTTAAATGACACATTATATAGAAAATATATTTAAAATGTAAATTTCTCAGCCTAATTCTTGAAATAGGTCTAAATCACTCATTTTTTTGTAATGCAAAAGTGACATAAATTTTCAATATCGTTAGACATATACTTTATGGAGAAAGTTGGTACGGACCGAATGTCTGTACAGATTTAATAGTTTTAAATAAAAAATTATGCCACTTATTTAATAACAACCTATGCCATTTGTATCAAAAACATTATTACTAAACTAACCAAAGTTATTCCCTTAACGCTGACCAGGAATTACTAACCCACCCATATGCCCCGAAGAGGTTCTAGACAGTCTGTCCACTAACTACTTTGATAGTTTAAACTATCAAAACTTAGATTTTCGTAACAAAAACCCTTACGCCATTCCCGCGAATTTAAATCATAAAATGATACCCGAGTATTACGACAATGTACCTCCGTATATACCTCCTAGAGTAAATGTCGAACCTGGACATAATCCTAGAAGAAATGCAAACTTACCACCGACTACTAAGCCTGTGGTGTTCAAGGAAAACATACCACAGAAACAAAATTTGTCGTTCACTATAGAAATGAGTAAAAAACCGAGTTCGAAAGTGTTTAATAGACTTTTCCCGACTGCTTGCGAGGAAAAAGAACCTCCAAAATTACCGCCCAGAAATTTTCATTTAAATCTCAACGAGAAACCTCAACCGAAAACACCTAAACCTAACTCTAGGAGCATATTTAAGAATTATAAATCATGTCCAGTTTCTCCTGTTTCGGAGGAATGTAAATGGGCTGATAAAGTCGCCCAAAATCAAAGTAATGCTGAAAAGGCCGAAAAACCTAGACAAAATGTTGATAATCGAAAACGAAATTCGCTCAGTTTTTTTGTAGGTCTCGATAGTAAGATAAAAGATAGTAGAAATATTGTAGACACTATCAAAAGTGATACTGAGAAAATGATTGCTGAAATTACTAAAAAGTATGGAGATTTAGACGAATTTGAACCTAATAATCAAGGTGATTTAGACTTGCAACCGACTAAAGAAGTGGAAGAAAGAGATGATGGTAATTTTTCATCTGATTCTTTAGAAGATTGTAGTTTAAGTCA
Source organism: Heliconius hecalesia formosus (assembly GCA_018249775.1). NCBI lineage: Eukaryota > Metazoa > Arthropoda > Insecta > Lepidoptera > Nymphalidae > Heliconius > Heliconius hecalesia. Next base: position 29,961 of record DWMY01000145.1, read on the forward strand.
AGATGTTAGCTGCAAAAACAAGCTATATTCAAAGAAAGTATGCAAAAAACACAATAAGACTAGAAGTATGCCACGTCGTGCTATCTCAAATTATGAAATATACGGTGGGACATATGAAAAACCAGCGATCCCAGTAAAGCCTACAGTTTGTGGGTCACAGAAAAGTTCTACTTTGCCTCGTAATATGCCGTCGAATTTAGATGATATAATCGATGAAGATATGAATCCTAGTTATTCCATGTATAGGTGCCAAAGTGTATTAACTAAAAGATGTGTGACTCGCTCTAATGAATCAGTTTTAAGTGATCATTCCAATTGCTCAAGTGTTTCGAATGAAATATTCCTAAAATATGGTAATGAAGTTGCTTTCCAGCAAGCCAAGTTTACGGATAGTCGATACAATTTAAACGATTCGCAAAATTGTTCATTTGAAAATATTCATGAACCGGATATGAAATATCTTGAAAATCATAGACATAGTAGTGCTAGTTTCTTCTTAAATCAAAAGAAATACATGAAGAATAGTTGTAGTCAAGAGTCTGTGTTATCAGACGAATATTTAGACAACGACAATCAATTGTCACGAACCAATTGTAATTCATTGGAAAGTGTTCTTTCTGATGATTCGGAGTGTACTAAGAGTGCGCCTTTGGAAATGTTATTCGAAGGTGCTAGAACACGTACTAAAAATAAACCTGGTGTGCCAAATAGTCAAAGCTGTTACGAATTTGACAACACATCCAAGAGTTACGGATCAAGTCCTAATAACGTTCCACAATTTAGCGGATACATGTACAATAATTATTTTGGCGAAGGTACAAGTCCAAAAATAGATTATAATAATCAAGTGCCAATGGTAATAAGTCCTAAACCACCAGTGCACAAAGTTTACGGGTTTGATGTACCTACAGGAGAATTTTCTGGACATAAAACTGTTACGCGATCCCGAAGTTTATACGATTCATCTTCAAAACAAGCTCCCCCTCCAGCTAAAAATATAGCTTACTATTTTGATGGAAATGATATACCGCAATATAGTAAAGAAAACAGGCCGAGGGATGAAATACCAAGATTGAATAAAGGAGATTACATGGCCAATACTAGTAAATCCTTGCAACCGAAATTCGCTGATAAACATAAATATAAAAGCGAAATGGAAGGTTGTGACCAGTCCAATGCAATGGTTAAGTCAAAAAGTTGCAGTTTTGAAGTAGTTTTAGAACCAGCATCAAAACCTAATCCACTTAAAAATTTAATGGAAAAACGGTCACACGTAAAGAAAAATCTAGAAAAGTTTGAAGAGCAAATAAGAAAGAATACTCAAAGTAAAACTTGTAAAAATCAAATGAATAAAGAGAAAGCAAATGTTGCCAAATATAACAATGCCACAAAAAGTCTCGAAAGAGATTCGGGGCAAAAGAATACTAATGTTAAAATATCGATGGAATTTGTTCCTCATAAACCGCCCAAACCTATTAAAAGGACGTCTTCCATTAAGCTTAACAATCGACTTAAAGCAGGTTTGGATAAGTCTGCTCTTAGCTCGTCTATTTCTTCCCAGTATAAAGCCAAATTAGATGGATTACACAATAAAAATTACATTTCTAACCGAAAGCAAGAAGATAAAAACTCTAATGTAGAAGAAAACACTGACAATTCTGAGAAAAGTTTTGACGTATTTGTTAAGGAAAAGGATGTGAATGAAAATAGATCTGAAATACAAATGGATAGTCTCGAAGTATACGCAATGCAAAGAATGGAAAGAATGAAACATGTAAGCATGGATTCGTTAGATGTTATAGAAGATAATAATGATTTTACTAAAGATTCTTTAGACTATTATGCCGATCGAGACAGTAAGTTTTACACTAAGTCAATGAAAGACCAGAGAAATTTGAAGTTTGCTAAAAATGAATTAGACATGCCGGGTCACAGCGGTCATAATAGCGAAACTAAAGAAAATATTGCTCCTGATGATAACGATGAAGTGAAGAAGTATAAGTATATTGAGAGAAAGTTAGAAATAATAAACAAATTGGTCGAAATGGAAGAACGAAAGATATTACAGGAAAAAATATTAAAAGAATATCGTATGAGACCTTTAAAAGCTAATATAAATGATGGCAAAGGTGTCGTCAAAGTCTTATCTAGAAAATTTGAGAAATTAGCCACTAAACAAAGCACTGTTCCAAATTTTGCTTCTCTCACTCCAGAAGAAGCAGATACAGATACTGAAAATTCGGATAATAAGGAGATAAAGCGAAATTTAAGTTTACCTGACATTCTAGATACCGATCAAATTGGCTTGACAGTGGAGGGAGTAGATGTATCCAATGACGCTGGAAATGAACTTGCCGAAAAAGCAGAAATTGAACCAGCAAAATTAAATAACACATTTCAAAATATAGTAAAACCACCAAAATCACTGCCACAAAGAGTCTACAACGAAATGGTTATACCTAAAACAGATGTACATTTGGATAGTGAAAATTATGAATCTTCTACCACTAGCTCTAGTTGTACGAATTCTCCTAAGAGAATGTCATGTTACGGATTCAACCGACCTAAAACACCATTTCGCAAAATAATGCGTGACTCAACTCCTAGAATGTCTATGGAAAATCCATATATGGCTTCTGGGAGAGTAAGGCCTACATTAAATTCAGGGAATGGTGTAAGAGGGTTAGTGAGAAAGCTACCAATAACACCAGTTCTGCCATCGAAATTTTCACCAATAACAGGTGGGAGCATGGACTTAGTTGTCGTGATGGTCCTTTTCGTTTGCGCTTCGATTCTAGATTTTTCTTTAATCCTATAGATTAGGACAGGCTTAACCATTTGTGATATCTTGTGAGGAATATGGAATTGGTTAGTTTTTAGCTAACTTCACAACGCATCACAAATCATTTGCTTAATTTTGCGTTTATTTTTGCGATAATGGCATGTTTTTTTAAATTTTATATCGTATTTGATCAGTGCACGATTGTTTCAAGTGCTTTTAGTGTTGTCCTAGTGTGGTCCAAAAAAATAATTGTCTCTGAAAATCAGCACTTAATTTGGACCATTCTGGATGTATGTATGACTGCATGTTTTAACGTCGTAAATATGACAGCGCGTAACCTGTCCTCCGAGCCTGAAGACAGTGGGATGAGGAGGGCGATATCACTGTCCGACCTCGCGGCGAAACCCGTGCCGGCGCCTAGAACGCCACAAGGTAGGTTATGGTTGTAGGTGGCGGGTTCCATTCTCGTTCAATGCAAATTGGGGTATTTGAAAAATTTAATTTCGGTGATTTTGTTAAAATTTGCGAGATTTATATGAATATTTAATGGTATTGGTTGTTTTTGCATGTTCTATTTTTCTCTTTTAATATTATAGATTACTTATATATTAATACTGAAATTCAAATCCTTGATTTGAGTCACAATTTTTTAAAATTTATTTTTACACTGATTGGCAATATTAGTCTACACTGTATTTTTTTTATTCTTAAATATAAAAAAAATATTATTAATAGGTTAGAATATTATTTAAAATATTGTATGCTTGTTTTCTTAATTTTCTACTAATTCATGCTTCTAGTGATTCTTACTTTACCTACCCTTTATGATTAATATTTGATCCGTATCTGACCTTAACACTACTTCAGGTACCACCTTGCTTGCCTAACCTTAGATTTACTATCTTGTTTAGTGTAATCTACTGAAATTCTTTTTCTTAAATTCTTTTTCTTCGGAAATTGATGAAAAAAAAAGGAAATCTAAGAATATTTAATCTATGATTTATATCAATTTTTTTTGTTTATAAATAACTAAACCTAAAATAATTAATTACGATACTTTTTATTTAACTAATTATCTTTTGTTATAAAAAAATCAATAATGAACACCAATAAATTAAAACATCCGAAATTCATCTACTTAGAGTAAATGAAAAAATTATATATATAAAACATTAGTTAATATTATACTATTCTATACAGCATCATCAAAATCGGCTCAGCAAAATCCAAATTTAGGCAAATCGCCGAGTGGCTTCGTGAGACCGGCACCCCGTTATAATACTAAGTCTAACATGACAAGGAGCTCTAGCGTTGGTGTCTTAAATAATCAGGTAATTTTATTAAAACATATTTTTATAATATATTTTAGAGGACATTGTGGCGCCTGACTCTAAACACAATAGTTGTAGGTTCTATCCCCACTCAGGGGAATAATTATATAGTAATTATTTTAATTTCACCGTTCTGTTACAATGCTTAGAATTGAGCGAAAAGTAAAGAAAAGTGAGTGTCTTAACACTAGATACTCAAATAATTTATTTTTATTCCTCATTTCTAGAGCGATTCCGAATCGGACCCTCAGCCTTCACGTCAAGTGCCAAGAGGCCAGGGTCTCATGAGACCGACTATTTCTTCCGCCAATAAAGCAGCCGCTAACACTGCTAGGAGGAGAGGCGGTGCTAACAATAGTTATGGACAAGGTTTGTATAAGGAATAGGTGGGATAAGGGGGGTGGATGGACGTGGATTCGTATTCCAGATTGATTCTGAATTGGATCTGAAGACATCATGGTAGGTACTTCGAGGCCAGAGCCATATGAGACCTACAATCTGTTCTGTTAATATTATTGTATTAATAATAGTTATGGGTAAAGTTTGTATGAGTGGAAGAGAGGAGAGTTGGATACGTGGGTTTGAATTTCAAATTGATTTGGAAAGAATTATTGATATGTAATATTAACTGTGGAGTGTTCGGTTTTTTTTAAAATTAAGATCGAATTTTGTCAAGACAAGATTTTTATTTTAACGAGATTTGTTTGGATCATTTAACAAATAGTTGGTTTTATTTCTCTGATAAAAGAAATAGCTATGATTTTTTTAATTTAGGATGATTTTTGTTGAAATTTGTATGATTTGTTGGGTTCATTTTAATTGTATATCATTATTTTATATTTAAGTTTTATTCACATATTTAAATAACGAACACGGTAGATTTTAAAGCAAATAATACTTAGTGCTTTAGAAGAGCACCAAAATAAAAATACTACTTTTAAATGCTTTAAACGGTCAAAAACCATTTGGGTATAGATTAGATTTCATAATATAAACATTAAATTGTATGTTAATCTTAATTTAGTTAGATTTGAATAACCTTTTTTTTATTTCTGTAATTAAAAGTTAGGACGATAAACGACGATAAAATAAGTTTGTCTTAAAACAAAACTTTGAAAAATATTTAAATTTATTATGTAACTATGGCAAAATGTGGAGATCCACCACCTAAAGTACAATGCTATATTGGTATAATTTGACCGCCCATTTGAATAGCGAAACTCAACGCCGTCTTTTATCTGACAAAACATTTAAAAACTGAAAATAATATTAATATTGTTTATATTTACTCGAATGGATATTGAACGTACAACCGTCACGATTAGGAAGGAATATTCCTTAATATATATGCTTTTTTAACAAAGCACGCGTTAACCGCTAGTTAATAATTAACCGTAGTTTAAACGCACGTTTACAGCGCGCTCCGAGTCCAGCTCCGAGACCGAAGATAATCATCGACCTAGAGCCGCGTCCGTGGACAGGGCTCAGAGGAGATTGGGTAAGTACAGGTCCAATCCAAAAAAAAGGATAAAGAGTGTAAAAATTATATCAAAAATTATATTAACTTCACACTTTATCCCTAGCGGGGTAGTCAGAGAGAACGGAGCGCCAAACGCTACGGTTTTTTTGGAGGACGGAGCTACAAAAAAATAGTATTAATTTGATTGGTCTGTAAATATCTATTGTTTTTGACCGGTTGTAAGGTGATGAATAAAGTTAGTTAAAATTTAACTGCTTGTTTCATTGTAGGAGCAATTGGGGGAAGGATACAGGGGAGCCGTTGAAATTTATTTTGGGTTAAAGATAGAGGAAATAACGGAAAGAATATTACAAATAGATCCATTTGATTTTTTTTAAGCTAAGCCAAAAATAATTTTTGATGCTTGCGACTACAAACGCGACGGATGTGAGTTCGATTTCCAGTCGGACAATGATATATTTCATTTTGTCATTTCGTCGCTATTATACCGCGGCAAAGGTTTAGTTTGAGCGCCACTCAACACTCAACACCTTAAGAATTCGGTGGAAGGTGGAAACGGAACTGCTAATGGGTAATGAAGTATCTAGTGTTAACACTAGGTTATCTGGTTCCCCCTGCCTACCCTGTTATATGCGGGATACAGCGTGAAGCTAAAAGAAATTATATAAAAATATCAAGTCGTTCCTATAGGTAACAACGTTTAGCTTAATTTAGCTTAGTCAGATTTTTTCGTCAGTAAATTATTGCTATTACACATATTTTTGTACTAAACTATAGCAATGTATTTGATGTTACTATTGAAACATTACTTCTTTTATAAACACTTAATATATACAATTACAAATAAAATAACTCTCCGGAAAACTATAATTAATTTACATTTTGTTTGCCTTCAGGCCGTTCGGGCAGTGAACGTGATATATCCGCAAAGGCGAGAGAAGTCACCGCGCGACTAACGTCTAATACGAGGCAAAGGCAGAAACAAGAAACCACTGGTGATAGTAATTGTATGTCATTTTAAATTTATTTTATTAGATTGCTACAGCAGGGTGGGCAGAGGGAAACCAAGTGTTAGAACATATATTCTATTTTCGTTTTAAAAGATATTGCGTGTTGAAAGGTGGGACGCCGGGCGTTTTTTGTAAGACTATAAAAATATTTTGAATGAAATAAAATATTTACACTTATTCCGTATATTAAGTGTTTACCCGCTTGGAAACATTAAGTCATAGTTTATACTAATTAAAACCATACAATAATATGAGAAAAAATATGTACCTAAATGTTTCTCCAATTGCAATTGAAACAAAAAGGCAACTTCACACATCTTTCTGCATTTCAGAGAAGACCAGAGCACCCGTATTGGTAAAATTATGCTTTGAGGAACGCAAATCAACGCTGCACTTCGTCTTAGAGAGCTAAAAAAAAAAATAAGAGTAATTTCTTCCATTCCCCATTTCTCGTTAAATTCTGAAGGCATTGCGTGTTGAATAGTGGAACTCGCGCTTTGCCTCGCTATCCTTATTTCATTTCCTCGAGTGGGTACTCCTGCACCACCGCTGGCATCATAAATTATTAATAAATTTAAAAATAAATTATAAGTAAATTTGCCTTCTTTCATTTTCAGTATCATCATCACAATTATGTTCAGCTCTAACGGAACAATTAACGAAAACAGCGAGCAAAGTCGTGCAACTATACAGGACACTGCAGAGCGACCCTGACTGTGCTTCTGATATTAGTGGTAAGTGTGGCTTTTGAAGGATTTTGATAGGTTTTAATACAACAACACACAATACACAATACAATTTTTATAATCAACAATAAAGATTGTTTTCATATTTAAAGCCAGGAAGATTGTAAGAATTTTTATTTCAAATCTAAAAATCTTTCTATTCACCCCATATTACGGTATCATAAATACCTTAAGTTATTTTGCTTATTTTTAATAATAAAGTTTAAATACTTGACATGTAAAAACACCCAAAAGCCGACTTGTTCTCAAACTTAAGACGCATTTTAATACTATAAATAACTATAATAAATAATCTGTTATTGCACAGGCACTGCAGACATTTTACATTAAAATGTGATGTTCTGTCATCGATCAGATTATATCCACTACTTTTACAGTACGCCATATTACAAGACTACTGTTGTGATTCCATTGTTACTTTTGTTGTTTTTATTAAGTTTCTTGTTTTGTAAAGTGTAAAGTTGTTTTCTGATTATTTTGTTTTAGTTATATTAATTTTCATATTTTAAAACATGACTAAACTAAATTAAATAGAAATTAAAAAGTTACATAATAGTTTTAGAAACAGTATTTCTTTGTTTACATTTTTCCTCATGCCAAAATGAATAGGTTTAATTTTTTTTAATTAAACACATAATTTTAATAATATTACAAGCTTGCTTTGTTTTTTTAATTTCATGCTGTATCTTAAACATAGCATAAAAATTATAAATGAATATTTCATTTTCTAGAGTGGGAAATGAACCAATTAATTTATCCATATAATAATTACAGGTCTAGAGGCAGCAATACTAGAAACTCAAAAAGTATTAAGAAGCGCAGTGGCAGTGCAGAACGGGTCTGAAAGTGATTCCCTGGCTGTGGACTGTGCGAGACAGAGACTGGACCATTTGGTTGCCAAAGGTAAGTTCTACTTCTCCTAGATAGATAATATGCATTTTGAGGTAAAAAAATATCCTATTGTGGAACGGTAACGAATTATTGTTAAAACAATGAAAATGGTCAATTTGAAAGAAAGGTATAGGCCAGCCTATATAGTGTCAGTGGCCAGTCTATATTCGGAAGCTACCTCAATTTAAAGTTACATATATATGCGAAACTCCAGATTAAATTTAACTAATCATATACTTTTCTTTTTAGAGGCAACAACAGGTTCAAATCCGGCGATGTCACTAATAGAACAATATTCTGATATTTTACTCAACATGATGCAAAGTAAAATGGTTAATCAGTTTTCACAGAGCCCCCAAAGTCTACCACCGACACCCCGTGAAGATAGTTGATGATGAGATGGGATAAGAAAAAAGTGTTGGGAACTTAAGTGAAAGTTTTTTTGATTTAAAAATTTACCCAAAAGTGTTAAAGAAGTGACTAAACAAACAATTTTTGTATAAAAGTATATATTTCAACCTGGTCCAAAGTGTTTGAAGTAAATATTGAAAGTGTTATCAAAAGAAGTGACTCTGTAAATGATTTTTGATCGAAAAGTGTAAATTTTCAAACTGTATCCACAGTGTTTAAGTAAAAATATTATCAAGTAATCACTCATTTTTAAAAGTAAAATGGTTTCGTGTAACATATAATATTTTTTTCACTACAGTTTAAAATAATTGTTTTTTAATTTAGGGATGTTATTTGGAAAATAATATAGGAAAGAAAAATGTTTATTTTTTGTATAATTGAAGCACAGTCTAGCAGTGGGTTCAATACCCATCTCGAGGATAAAAAAATGTTTACTTTGGCTATTAAAGCGTGGAGAATGGAATGTGCACTAAGTTACATCTACCTACCTATATGCGAGATACAGCGTGAAGCGCGCGTTAAAAAAAATTTGGTTCTTCTATATTATGAGTGTTTACTTGGAAATTTTTCAAACTTAAAGTAAAAGTGACATTATAATTAAAATTACAATAAATGTTAAAAACTATGATTGGATTAGATGCAATCATACTTTTTAATTAACTATGACTAAAGCGTTTTTTTTAATGTTTATTCTTATGTCAGTCATTCCATAATTATTCTAAAATGTATGTAATAAAATTAAATGTATGTACGTTTCCAACATATATATAGTAATGTGAGTGTGTCTGTCTAATTGAATTTCGTAATAATAATATGTATAATTTGTGAACAATTTTTTTTCTTATTCTGAAACACCATGAATAAAGAATATGAATAAAATTATAATTAACTCATTTAAATAAAATAACCTGTAATTCAAATTGATTTGATCCTTTTTTTATTTACCTATATCTAAACTTGACATTTACATTAATTATTTAACAATTTATTAAAAAAATCATATAAAAGACTATTTATAATCTGTTTATTTAACTAAATCTGTAAAATAAGAAAATAAATGATTTACACATTTTAACCAGAATTCATTTGACATTTATCTTTTTCGATTATTTTATATGAATAATTAATCCTTTCTTAGACTTATGCTAATATTATTCAACTTTAAATCAATATTAATTATTATACTTTTTTTAATTAATATATAAAAGATTATAAATAGCCTCGAAAATATCTTTTGTTAAATTAGATTTACATACTTTATGTATGTAAATCTAATTTAACAAAAGGCTTAAAATTATGAAAAGTAAACTTAGTGTAATTTAGTTTTTATACAGTATGTGAATAAATGTTACTAAAAATATAAAATATAAAAGAAGCAGGTTCGATTCTAATTACTGGACATTTTTGTGAAATTCTTTTTAATTTTTTTTTATAAAAAACTATTAGCATTTTATTCACATACTATATAAATAACTAATTCAATTCAAATTCAAAAAATGTTTATTATTAATAAATATGTTATACATTTTATGAATGAGTAAAAATTATTCTAAATAATAAAAGCATAACTAAATAATTACAAAAAAATATGTTTGAGTTTTAATAGTACTCAAAAGTTCCAAAATTTTTTTATAATGTTTTGTTTAGCTTTTTTTTATATATTTTGAGTATTTGTTATTGTAACTTATAAATAAACGTCCACAAGTCAATATTTTTTTATATATAAGGTCTCGATTTGTCACAATTAATGTAATAACTTAATTAAACAACTGTTAAATATTGATTAAATGGTTAAGCTAATGGTTAACTTATGTTTAACTGATGATTAACTTATAGTTAAATAATGGTTGTAATGTAAAATGGTTATTCCTTAAGAAGTATCTCTCTTTCTTAAAAATGTTATGCAGAATTTTATTTTTTTTAAATATCTAAGTATCTTTTAAATATTTTTTTCTTTAAAGTCTTTATTTTTTATAATCTGTATTTAAATAAAATATGAGAGATACTCAATACGATACTTTTAAATGAATAAAATCGTTTTTTTATCAATTTTTATCAAAAAATGGTTAAATCAACGAAATGGAACGTAAGATTTTTGACTTCTGTCAAATATATTTTGTATTATTTTTTTTTAAAATATATTTATAGTCCGTACGTTGATTTTAATGTTAAAAGTATTGTATGCACTAGATGTTTAATAAAAATTAATTTTAGTTACCTGTAATATTTTTTGACAGATACAAAATATTTTTGACAGGGGTTAATTGGTTTTTTTAAATAATTGTAACAAGGACATAGGGATGTAGATATTTTTCTTTTTTTTTAATTTAATGTTCAAAATTGTAATGCCATTTACGAAAAAGACTAATTTTATAAATAATATAGTTATGTACGATATTACACAACCATTGAAGTATTTTTTGTTCTTTTTTGTTTTATTTTTCCTTTTTGTTATATATTTTTTAGAAATCGGTATAAATATGGGAATTTAGTTTGGAATTGACAGTATATGGGGATTTGGTTATGTTGTAAATTCTTAAGGTTCATATATATATATATATATATATATATATATTAGTTAATAAGCAAAAGTGGTCTAACGCAAATTTTGATAAAATATAAATATTTATGTATAAAAAATCATTATTTTTTTTCCTGTAGCCTATACAATCAGTCATGTCAGTAGGACAGGGACTGATTGTATACGCGACGCTTATGAGTTCGATCCCCGATTACAATTAAATAATTTTCAATTCACCGCATGGAAAACGGGAAGGGAATAGGTACCCCCATAGGAGTTAAGAGGGTCCTCACCTTCTGTCAATTTTCTGGATATTGTTGAGTAACCGAACTCAACTACCAGAACGGGGAAAATAATTGATTCTTCCGAGTGAGAATCGAAACCACAACCGCCGTGTCTACAGTCAGAAGTCAATGATTAATAAACGAATTATTAACTAAAAACTTAATATTTATTCAAATTGAAAGTTAGACCACTTTTCAAAGGATTTGAAAAGAATTGACAAAAAATCTACACTATTCATTTTATAGCACGCTGTATAATATATGCTTATTTACATAATAATTTCCAAATACATACATACAATTAATGTTTATTTGTTTAGGAAAATTACTATCGTTTTGAAAGATATTGTGATAGTTGAAGTGGGTTGACTTTTGTAAGGTTGTTTTTCTTATTTCTTGTAGCCGGATTGAAGCCTGGTCTCATAAAGATAAAAAAGCACTGCCAAAACAAAATGTCATGTATGAAACAGTTATGATTTCATAGTAGTTTCATATTCTTCCAAATTATTTTTCATTAAATGGGTGTAAAGAATATTGAGATTCATCACTCCGAAATAATCTTTCCAAATGTTTTTTTTTAATCTATAAAATAAACAATTTTAAAACGATAATAATTTCCAAATAAATTATTTTTGTTATTTAAATATACATATATACATATTTTAAGTGAAAAAGGGGTTTAAATCAAGATCTTGTAATTTACAAAGGAACTTAATTTAAAATATCTCGTATTTATATAAGAGATAATTTAAAGTTAGTTTTCTAACGCACAATAAGCACATAACCTTTTTGTACCCATATAGGCAGAAAGTTTAGCAAAAAAACACTATTTCCTTTCACTAGTCTACCGTTTTTTATTTACATTCATTTTGTTTTAAGTAGCGGACCACAACGCTGCTACTTATATTATCAAAACGAGGAAATCTAACTGGAGAATAACTTTAAATATGTATAAACATAGCTATTTAAATCAGTACAACACTTAAATCAATGCTGCCTAATATTTACCTATAATGTATATTTAATTCAAGCACCACAAAATTAAAAATTATACCCCTTTTCACCTTAAACGAAGTAATACTTCGTTAACACTTCATATAAAAAATGCTTAATCATAAAATAACCTATAAACTGCACTTAGTCGCGTTTTGTATATTATATTCATCACAAGATGGCGGATCATTTATATTCACTTTTTGAAGTATTTAGAAATAATGTCATATTATTTTAATAGCAAGGCAAGGATAATTCTGTTTTGTATTTTCACTTATTAAATGTAGTTTTTTTGTAGGCAGAGGGAACCTGGGGACTTAGTATTAAGATACTTCGCTCCCCACTTTCCGGCGAATTCTTGGAGCATTAAGTGTGGAGTGGCGGAACTCAACGCCGCGCTTTGTCTTTCCATAGCGAAGGAAATATATATATATATATATATATATATATATATATATATATATATATATATATATATATATATATATATATATATATATATATATATATATATATATATATATATATATATATATATATAATTTCTTTTACTGTTTTTTTTAAATATTTTTAATTATATAAACATATTATAAGC
>DWMY01000146.1:0-43003 GCA_018249775.1 Heliconius hecalesia formosus
CCTGCGCCACGACGCCCTCAATACTGAACATATAAAGAGAACTGAACGTAAAACTGAACATGTTCTTTAAACTGAACATATCGTTTGTTCTCGTTCACAAAAGTGAGCTGTTGTGCACACTCCTAGTCACTGGTGCTGACATATTTGATATAAGCGAATTGCTTTAGTGGTGTTGGATTCTGTTGCTGAGTTTCTTCCGCCAGTTTTTCTCAGCACTGAGGTTCTTTACTGAACTGGTAGTAGAATCGTGCCTACTTGGAGTCGCTGGCTGTTCTAGCGATAACTGAGTATTTTCAACTAATGATTTCTATATTACATTCCCACAACTCTGAGTCTAGTATCATTTCAGACAAAAAGCTGCAGGGTGTGGGCTGTGCGTGTTATTCTACGACGGTTCTGTTTAAAAGAGGCGCTACAATAACAGTGGATGTAAATTATATTAATATTGAAACTAAGGCATATAGTACGTTAATAAGAGCACGAAGGTAATAATTATAATAAGAAATATACTATATTAACGAATTAATACGAAAATAATAAGCACGTCACATTATACATACAGAATTCAATATTATTAAGATACGATTAGTAAATATATACTTATAAGAAACATACACGCACGTTAAGTGGGTATATTAATGTAATGCCCTCTAAAGAAACAAACTGAAGTGGATTCACATAATCGGCCGCCTAGCGGTAGGGAGTTCGATCTGATATGTGAGGCAGAGAGTTGTATATTATGTAACAGGCTATGGCCTTCATATAATAATCTCAACTCCATTGCAAATATTTATATTAGACTTCGGTCTTTGAATCAGTTATTTAATAATTGACCTTTCACAAAAGCATTATAAGAATCATAAATATTAACTTTTCCGATCCGTCCCGGAGGGTTCAGTGCCGAACGGCCGGAATCCACGGTAAGTGGCGGGTGCGGGGCCACTCACTATCCCCCCTTAGTTATAACTATCAGTAATGACTGGGTATAACAGAGAGGAGGATACTTAAGGAATGTCACGGGAGATTAAAACTGACAGACTATTTGTTATAATATATTTTATTTGTACTTATATTAAATTTATGGTACATTTCGTATTAATACTGTTACCTCTAAATCTCTAAAAGATCTTGGATTATTTACGATCACTACGAAAGGGTTCTAACTATATTAGACGTATCACGAGCCATACTAAAATATTAAAATTATTATTTAAATAATTTTATTTAAATATTTTATTGAATTGTTGGTGGGATGTCAGTTACAATTTGTAGCGAATAAATTTAAGGCGCTGATATAGCGTGCTTACAAATGTTATTTATAAATAATATTAAATATTGTGCAATACTCGGGGTATATAGGGGTAATACGATATATCTAAATTTCGGCTATTTAGTTATTTTTTCTTTCAGCTTCACGCTGTATCCAGCATACTCCGTTCCCCACTTTCCGCCAATTTCTGGAGGCATTGCGTGTTGAGTGGCGGACTCAACGCCGCGCTTTCTCCTCGACACCAGGGCGAAGAAATGAACATATAAATATTTCATCTCCTCGAGTGGGGATCGAACCCACAACCAGTCGATTTACAGGCACACTTTGTGCCCCTGCGCTTAAAAAATCTCTTTGTTACTAAAAAATAAAACAAAAATAAATATTGAACTAGATCAATTAAACTCACTTTCCGCCGAGTTTTCAAGGCATAACGTGTTGAGTTTGCCGCGCTTTTGCCTTGATACCGGGGCGAAAAAGTAATAATAAATTATAATTTATTCCCCCGACTGGGGATCGAACACACAACCATCGCTTTACAGCACACACGCTTGTGGTTATAAAATTAATAATCACCATATAAGTTAAATAAAATATGACAATTACTATATAGTCCCTTTTTCAACAAAAAAAATTATTAAAACTTTAAGTTTTGATTGATTTTATAATATTTTCAATAATAAACATACTAATTAGAATTAGATAAGACTTTTAGGTCTACATAGAAGTAAAAAAAGTAGAATAGCAATCAACACGTGATCACGTTTCAATTTGAATACTCTATAAAGCTTACATTTAATAAAGTCAAGATGCTATACTAAGCCATATTAAGGTACCTATGAACCCCACAAGCCTCCAAAGCTTGAAAGAAACATATGAACATTTCAATGTTAAGTGTGAGATTAGGAATTCGTAATTGAAATCCGGTCGGTGTACACAAAACCAAAGGAAAAGCTCCAATTCCTACAAAGTAAAACAAATTACTTCATTAACGATGGGTACAGTTATTTATGTATATTTATTTCGTGTGAAGTAATAGGTAGAAATGTATTGGGTATGAATTCGTAGAAAGTCTCTCATTATTTTCGTAAAGTATTTACTATGTAAGACTTCTTTTTCACATTTTTTTTTATCTTTAGCTTCACGCTGTATCACGTCTATAGAAGGGTAGGCAGAGGTAGCATAGATTCAAGACATTCAGTTCGATCATTGTGTGTTGATTAACTCCGCACTATACCTTATTCATAGAGCGAAAAAATTAAAATATTAATAAATAATAATACATACCCCTAAGTAGGAATTGAACCCGCAACCGTCGCATTTACACGCTTGTGCCACTGCGACGACTTGAACCAAGAACAATTGTAAATGATAAATATTCAAATTTTCATAAAATGTGTTGTACTCTCCTAAAAAAACATTCTCTCTTGTCTAATTCTTTACTATAATTTTTTTTATTTACATTATGACAAAGTAATTATGTTAAAATCTTCAACGTTGATATGAAAAATAATGAAAAGGTGTAATTTTTAGGGTACCCCTCAAAAGGAAAGAAAACGCATATAACTTTGTTGTCCGTCTGTCCGTCTATCAAGACCATTTATCTTGAGATCAAGTAGAGGTAACAAGCTAAAAATAATATCAAATATTTAAATCTATTTATATTTTCATTTCTTCGCTCTGGTGTCGAGGCAACGCGCGGCGTTGAGTTCTGCCATTCAACACGCAATGCCTACAGAATTCGGCAGAAAGTGGGGTACGGAGTGTTTTAGTACTAGGTTCTCTCTGCCTACCCTGCTGAGTGCGGGATACAGCGTGAAATTGATTTATTTATTTTATATTTAGATCTACAGTCCCTTTAATCACCGAAAAAATCAAATTTCTAAGTCAACGTAATCATAAAATACGAGCATTCATATATCGTTTTTTAATTTAATTTATCGTTAATTACGATAATAAAATGAATGAACAAATTAGCTTCACGCTGTATCCTGCACACAGCCGCGTAGGCAGAGGGAACCTAGAACAAATGGAAATATAAATTTAAATAAATATTTCATTCTGTGAGTGGGGATCGAACCCATTACCAGTCGCGTTTACAGTCACACTTTGTGCCCCTGCGCCACGACTGGCCTCAATTACAATACTAAAAAGAAATAATTGAGAAAATAAAATAACTTATGAAAGTTCATCGGGTGTGTCACCCGATCGACTATCGGTATTCCGATCCGATCCATCCGATTTTCATGTATAAATAAACTTAATACGAATACTTACAATAAAATATATAAATTTGATTAAACAATATTAAATATATGTTTTATTTTTATATTTGTAAATGATAAATAAATAAGCAGTGGCACAAAGTGTGACTGTAAAACCGACTGGTTGTGGGTTCGATCCCCACTCGAGGAGATGAAAACTTAATTTAAACTTAATTTTGTTTTAAACGTAAACTTAATTTTGTCAATTTTAATTAGTTGTACTTCTCTTTGACCTACATTCCTGAAATTAAGATTACACTCAATATAAGAAGCGCAAGTTACATTAAATTTTTTATACGGAATTCTTAGTTCTATGAAATACGTATATTTAATTTCAATAGAATATAAGTGTTGTTGCTTTTAAAACGTCCAAAGACCTCTCACGTAGCATTTACGTCGTCTCGCTTATATTTATTTTTGCCTTACCTATAATATTCAACGGAAAGTGGTACATAGAAATTTCAAATAATTTCGAATTTTATCTTGAAAGCTTTGATTGTAATCAAATGGACATTTATTTTCAGATGTATTCAAGTGAATAATAGCACTGGGTTTGTTTGCGGTGGGCTCTTTCCAAATATAACAATTTTTAGAGTTCCGTAACTTTTAAGGAAAAAATACCTTATAAGATCACTTTGTTGTCCGTCCGTTCGTCTATTGTTCTATCTGTCAAGAGACTTTATCTCAGGAACGGTTGGTGATATTGAGTTGAAATTTAAATAAAATATTTGTTGAAATTTAAAATATTTATGGCCTCAAAAAAAAACGTACTTCTACATTTATTTAAAAAAAATATATGGCCGTTTATATCGCAAAAAAACTCTTATTTCGACACTATAAAAGGAATTAACATTCATAGAGTATTTCCGGTTTACCTAGAAGTATGAAATATGGCAGCTAACATCTACAGGTAGTATTAGTTTAGGAAAATATCTGAAAACTATACATTTGTAGTTAAATCCTAAAAATTATAATCTTAAAAGGGGGCAAAATTTGGTATTAAAGCCGCTAGTTCAAGTGAGGTATGAGATGAAAGAGATCTGGCTAAGTCGATCTGAAATTCAGAAAAAGCTCGAGATCTCCAATTTCTCGGGCGAGCCCGACTCGCGCTTGTTTATTCTAAATAAAAGTTTTTTTTTATAAAACTAAAATAAAGTCGAGGCCAGTCGTGGTGTCGCGGGACAAGTATCCGCTCTGGTAACGAGGCAACGCGCGGCATTGAGTTCCACTACTTAACTTACCTAATAACGCCTCCAGAATTCGACTGAAAATGAGTCTTAATGAGAAAAGAGTGTTTTAAACCTCTCTCTGCCTACCCTGCTATGTGCGGGATACAATGTGAAACTAAATAAATAGTAAATGTAGGTATATTTTGGAAGTAGGTAGGCTCGAAACTGCATAAGAGGCTTTCAGGCAACAGACAAGTATCTACGTGCTCTAATCACTGGTTCAGTTTCAAGCTTTGTTATCATGGTTCAGGAGTGGTCAGATTACGGCACAGGCAATTTCACAATTTGTGGGAAATGGAAATGATTTATTGAATAAATAGTGAAATTGTTTTATATATTCTTTTAAGTCATTTTGATTTTTTTTTAATATTATAAAGATTGTTTGATTCAATGCGCTAATCTCAGGAACTACTGGTATAATAAATCGGCTTCTCGCTGTATCCCGCACACAGCAGGGTAGGCGGAGGGAACCTAGTGTTAAGACACTACGTTCCCCGCTTTCCACCGAATTCTAGACGCATTGCGTGTCGACGGGCGGAACTCAAAGTCGCGCTTTGCATCGAAAGCACAGGGAAGAAATGGGGGATATAAATTTAAAAAAAAAATCATTTATTCGTGTGGGGATCGAACCCACAGCCTGCCGCGTTTACAGTCACACTTTGTGCCGCTGCGCCACGACTGGTCTCTATTTATAAATAATTTTTCATTTAACCATATTTGGTCTTTACTACTTCATCGACAAAATGGGCGTCATAAGCTCATATTAACCTATCATTCTCTGGCATACCTTAGGCGTTCGATAAAATTAAGTAGGTAGGTGCTATTACGGCAACACTCGTTTTAGGTATTATAAAACGTACGTTTCGTGAAAGTACTTTATTCTACAATTTGTTTAGGTAATTTGGCGTTTTTATATATATATATATATATATATATATATATATATATATATATATATATACATATATATATATGCTTCGATATGGTTGCACGAGGTGTGACTGTAAAACCGACTGGTTGTGGGTTCGATCTCCACTCGAGGAGATGAAATATTTACTTAAATTTATATTTCCATTTCTTCGCTCTGTTGTCGAGGTTAAGCGCGGCGTTGAGTTCTGCCACTCAACACGCAATGCCTCCAGAAATCGGCAGAAAGTGGGGATCGGAGTGTCTTAACACTAGGTTCCCTCTGCTGTGTGCGGGATACAGCGTGAAGCTGAATATTAATAATATGCTTTAATATAAAATATATATTAATAAGAATAAAATATGTACTCTGTAGTAGGGTATGCAGAGATAGGTATGAAAGCGAGAAATGGAAAATAATTCATTAACCCAAGTCTAAATCGAACTCAGAACCGTCGCGTTCACAGCGGCCTCTAAGAGAGATGTTCTTTCTTTATTAAAATAATACTATATCATACACAATATATGGTAATCGCTAAGAGCTCAAGTACCTGGAGACATATATTCCCATTATCCTTTCAAAATGACATTAAACATATCTTACATCGGATTTGTCTGTACGTTTAGAATAATCTATATTTTATGAATATTAATTTTAGATATTACCTTCTTATTACTCTTGGATGCAGGAGAAAAATTCTTAACTTTTTCTTTTTCTCTTAACTGCTTTGAAATAAAAAAAGGTGTTAAATCCTTTTAACATTTTTTAAAATGTTATTCCACACTTAGGAAAAACCATACGTTCTCAAAATAGAACGTGTGGCTCAGTGGTCAGAGCACCTGGTCGGCTACCAGGAGGCGCGGGTTCGAATCCCGCTACGTTTAAATTTTTATACGTTTTCTAAATAAGTATGTGTTAAATCCTTTTATGGGCTATATCATCATAATAACTGTTTCAATGAATTACTGTACGTAGTTGCATTCGTGTTGCATTGAATGGTGGAAACCATTGGCTATTATGCTCAAATATCTCTACCCAGACCTCTGAGGCCAGTCGTGGCGCAGGGGCACAAAAAGTGTGACTGTAAAATCGACTGGTTGTGGGTTCGATCCCCACTTGAGATATGAATTCCTCGCTCTGGTGTCGAGGCAAAGCGCGGCGTTGAGTTTCGCCACTCAACACGCAATGCCTCCAGAACTCGGCGGAAAGTGGGGAACGGAGTGTATTAACACTAGGTTCCCTCTGCCTACCCTGCTGTGTGGGGGATACAGCGTGAAGCTGATTTAATTTGATTTTTATTCTATTTGATTTTTATTTTATTCTCTAACCTATATATTTAGATCAAACAGATAATTGAAATACTTTAAGATCTATCCAATCAGTGCATTAACCAATGTATTTAGGAGCTTAAACCGCTTAAGATTATAAGCAATAAATATCATATAAGTAGTTTTAGTTGCATATAATAGAATATGCATACTTTTTACAATTTACTTAAATTTATCAAATGTAAACTGTAAAACACCGTGGCGCAGTGACACAGCGTGTGCTGTAAATGTGGTATGTCGGTCGTGGGTTCGATTTTCACTCGGGGGAATGAATTATTTAATTTTTTATTTAATTCCGTCACTCAACACGCAATTTCTCTAAAATTACATGTAAAATGACGAATGAATCTTTTTAAGAATAGGTTTCCACGGCCTAAGAAAAAGAAAAAAAAAGAAAAGCTTCCATCTTATACTATTAAAAATGACTTGTTTTCTATAGAAATAATGTAATCTTTTGTTGCAGAGTCTAGTTTTCCGAGTAATGCACCACCCGACGGTCCCAGAGTTCCAGCAATGTGTTTCATTCGAAGCATTTTCCGATCAGCGTCAGGAGTTGGCGTACAACGTCATGTGTCTTCTGGCTATGTACTTCCTACCACTGATCATCATAACCGTATGCTACGTTTGTATCTTTTGGGAGATACATACTAACTCAAAGGAAATGTCAGGTAAATATTAAAAATGTTTCATTTAAGTAGTTAATTTCTTATTTGAGGATAGTCGTGGCTCGGGGCCACAGGTGTGCAACTGTAAGCACGACAGGTTGTGGGTTCGATCCCCACTTTGGCAATGATGCAAAGCGTGGCGCCACTCAACATGTAACGCCTTCAGAATTACGCGATTAGTAGGGAACGGAAGTGTCGTAATGGGGGCGGAGTGTTTCAACACTAGGTTCCCAGGTTCCTTCTGCTATGTGTGCGGGATACAGCGTAAAGCTAAAATAAAAATTAGAGAAACTTTTTACTATAATGTACATAAATATGCGACTACTAAGTTTGTTCAATTATTTCAAGTGTCTTGCTAGGTTCTATTTTGACAATATATTTATATTTAACACAAAGTTAATGACACATAAGAGGTATTTGCCAACTTTATAAGTTTTTATCACCAATGTAGCGTCGCAAAAGCGTTTTTATTTTCATTTTAGTTGGTAATGAGTAACTATCTGTCTTAGAATGTGTTTCCTCCAACAAAAAAACTTAATAAATTGTTTTATCTCTCCATCAATTATCGCACAATACTTCAGTGTAGGCAAAGGAGACTCGGGAACCTAGTGTTATCACAGTCCATATCTCAATAAGACACTTCCGTTCCCCACTTTCCGCGGAATTCTAGATGTATTGCGTGATGAGTATCGTTACTGGAGCGAGCAAATGAAATAATACATATTTCATTCCTCCGAATGGGAATGGAACCCACAACTATCGCATTTACAGTGGCACGCTTATGCCCCAGCGCCACCGTGGCCTGTAATTAAAAATCCTACAGTAAAAAATACCGCCCGTCTTGTAATAGCTGATAAATTCGTATAAATGATAATTAATGATAGGATCTGACCGACGGACGTAATTAAACTCATAATTTTTTACTGAAAAACCGATATAAACTCTCAATTAATTAACGTTATCTATATACAACTTTATACGATAAATATTTATAAAATGTGAGACCATTGTAAAGGAATAAAACAGTGTCTACAAACGGGATGGTTGTGAGTTCGTCTTCAGTCGGTGGAGTGAATTATTTACTTTTGCCCGCCCTAGCAGGTAAAGTACGGCGTTAAGTTCCGATACTTGCGCATACAGACACAGTGTCTTGAATTAGAGCGAAAAGTGAAGAGCGGAAAGTTTTATCACCGAATTATCTAGGGGATAAATGGTAAAGCTAAACATAAATATGGAAAAAATTGAGATAAAACATAATTTCTTCCCTCCCTGCTCTCATGATACAAAATGTAATAATTCTAGTTCTTATTTAATTTGTTTATATTTTGATCTTAATAAATAGTCCAAGTTTTGTATCGTATATATCGAGAAAGGGCTTAAAATTATAACTTAAAGATAAGATAAGATATCATGAAATAAGTTAGTAAATCTAACGTATCAGACACATTATTGAACAATAAAACTAGTCACAAAAAATAGCAAACTTGGTCAAAAAATTCAAATTGAACTACCATCAGCCTTGTGAAATTTCATTCAATATACTATTATTTAGCTTTAGGGTTCCTTACTCCAATAGGTAAAAACGGAACTCTTATAGGATCACTTTGTTGTCCCTTTGTTGGTCTCTCAAGACTCAGACATTTATTTCGAGCTCGCGTGGAGGTCTTAAGATGTTTCAGGTCTATAGTCTCTTGAAGCATTGAAAAATTCAAGTTTTTAAGTTAACGCAATCAAAAGACACTAGCATTTGTTAACGATTTTGCTGCAATTTGTATGAAATTCGCCGTGTAACTGAAACCTATAGGATACTTCCAGTATACCTAAAGATATGAATACCTAAAGATTTGAATTTGGCACGAAACGAGAACTTACAACAAACAAATAAAGGAAAAAATTTGAAAAGTTAAAATTTATATTTCATAGAAAAAAATCAATACAAACTTTTATTTATACCATCCTGAAATTGTTACGGAAGCCTCGGTGTGCGAGTCAGACTTGCTCCTAACCGGTTTATTTTATCAAGAAATTTTAGTAAACTTCTTATTTTTTAAATCGTTATCCAGCAAGCTTCATTCAAGATCGTTTTGGCGGTGACCTTACGCTTATATAACAAAAAGTTTCTTTGTAGTTAATAGTCCTATAATTTTTTAGGCCGAGGCTTACTTGAGCTTTCATGTTATGAACAAAATTTAAAGCTATTTTTTATAAAAAAAAAAACATTTATAATGTTAACTTATTATATTTAAGATTGATAGGTGTTCAGTGAGGGAAAAACTATTTAACGTTCCGCTGAATATGTAGAGTATAGGTGAGTGGATTACTGTGTATTATATCACAGGAGTAGGCCAATAATCAGGCCAGGGTCGGGCTTCTTTAGAAATATTCATGCATGTTAAAGCTTTATATCTATCTTCATTTTGTTGTTTGAATGTATTTAAAAAGATCTCTGCATTTTGATCGATCTCTTTAAATACATAGTTAAGAGATGTACATAAACCATCTTAAGCCGGAAAAATGTGTTAAAAAAATAATAATCACGTTGTACCTCGCACACAGCAGGTTAGGCAGAGTACTAAGACATTCCGTTCCCCGCTTTCCGCCGGCGGAACTCAGCGCCGCGCTTTGCCTCGGCACCAGAGCAAAGAAATGAAAATATATATGTAAATAAATATTTCACTTCCTCGAGTTGGGATCGAGCCCACAACTAGTCGATTAACACTTTGTGTCCCTGCGCCAAAACTGGTCTCAACAAAAAAATACCATCACAATTCCATTAAGTTCTGCCTGGTCGGATTGCCAGTGTCTGTCTTCCGATTCACTATAATCCACTTGGCACGGTCTTCAGCATACTCAGTGGTAACACCATTGGCTCTCGTATCCCGTATCATGACATCAAGCCACCTTCCTGACGTTCGATAGGCTCCGGGGCAGACATAACAAGGTGTTCTCTTCTGCTTATCCGTTACGTAACAGACCACAAGAAGATCAGACCGTGTTACGCCTAACATCCAACTCAGCATTTTCATTTTCGTGACCGTGAAGCTCCTGAGTTTGCCAAGTTGCCATAAAAAAAACCCTGGTTGGATAGTGCATGTTTTATATCAATAAAACTCGAGCCCTTTGAGCTTGAGCGGTATTCTGCAGTCGCATACTACACACTAGTGACCTTACGTCACTTGACTCCGGCAATCCTTATGAGCTGGCTTATGATCCCGGGCTTGGATATCATGATCGATGCCTCCAAACTCGTGCATAATTGATTTAAGGTTAGATTAGTAATGGGATTTAGATAAAGTTGTACTTTTTTCCAGCTTAAAGGCTGGTTTTCCGGCTTAAAAGACCTACAAAGATAATGCTCGAGCTCGTACTTCAATTGAACTATTTTTATCTATAAAATTATAGATTTTTTTTATTTGAAATTTTATTAACAAACTAAGAAAAAAGAAACACGAAATAAAATTGAATACAAGAATGTAAATTTGAAATGAGTGGGACTCGAACCTGCTCCTCTTTATATAAAGTACAGTAATATTAAATACAGAACAAGGAAATTAATATTGGTTTTAATAAAAAGCGTAATACGCCCTGCCCTATATTGTTAAACTAATTAAAAAAAATCATGAATAAGTTGTTATTTTTATCTTTTTATCTTGTATACTTTTTATATGATTAATAAAAATAAAAACATAATATCAGAATTTCGAGAAATACAACGGTAATAAAAAATGGCAATGTCTTTTTTGCTTTACGCTGCATCCCACGTGTAATAAGAATAGGCAGAGGGAACATAGTGTTTAAATACTTCGTTCCCCACTTTCCACGGAAACGTTTACGTAGGGTAGCTGAACTCAACGCCATGCTTTGTCTGTTGTCAGAAGGAAGAAATGAAAAATAATTCATTTCTCCGAGTGGGATTTAGCCCACAACTTACGGCTTTTTTTAGTACGATTATTAATTACGAATGAATATATATTATTAAAAATTCATAAGTTGAAGGGATACAATTTCCATAATGATGAAGAATGAGAAGGTATACCACTACGCCACGTTACATAGATACTTTAAGGTGTTCATAGTTCATACTATGGCGTGATATGAAAACTTGACGTGAAATATTTCGTGTGAAACTATATAAAATATATCAAATTTCACATAGTTGAGGTGATTCACACTAAATATTTTAATAAACGTTTGGATGAAGCTTTAAATTTTAAACGGCGAACGTTGTACTTGCTACTTACTTACTTGATTGAAAGCACTTCCCCGTATATGGCGTAGGTACGTGAAATAAAAATTTTGAAAATAATATAGTCCTCTATAAAATGACATAGATACGGCAGTAGCGTTGGGCAGTTGGGACTTAGTTATGGTTGTAGGTTCTAGTCTCGTGCGAATAATATTATTTTATACTAGCGGTCCATTCGCAGCTTCGCTCGCATACCACTTATAATTGTATTTATTATCATGCATTTTCCATAAGGTAATTAATATAAATTATATAATTAATATAATTTATACATTCAATAATTTTGAGAAACTGCAAGCACTGACATGGCTGCTTGCGAGGACGAAATCGGCGGCAAGGGCGCCCCCCGCTGGACTCATGCCTATACTTGCGGCCGTAAACGAAGCGTTGAATTATTTAAAATTTATATTTTCTCCAAAAGTATACGCTCAAATTACATGCTATAAAAGACAAAGCATTTCTTCATAAAAATTCCTTGATGATGGAATAACTTTCGCTCCTCAGTTTCAATATCTTTATCAAATAAAAACGTTGAAATATCACCTTGCAATTTTCCATTATTTTTTTATCACAAAATATCTTATTGTAATCACAATAAGATATATTTATAAGAGATAGATATACCCTATCGTGCACTTTTTTTTAGAACTAATAAAATAGAACATTTTTTCCATACAATGTACTGACATATATTTTACTATGTTTGCAGCGCACGCGCTTAAAGCAATTCGATGGCATTCATTATTATAGTTATTTCGTTATTTAAGACTAACTAATACGTACACCATAATATTACATATAATGCCTATAGCATTTCTGAAAAAATCGTAGCTTTCAAACAAAACCAAAAATAAGTAAATCGGACCAGTAGATCCAGAGATCTTAGCGTTTAAACAAACAAACAAACTATTCCGCTTTATTATATTAGTATAGAAGTATAGATCAGGATAGTAACAATAGTTGTAGAATTGAATACCACGAGTGATTTTCGTATTTTTTAAATATAAAACTAACATACCTCTTTGCTTTGTTTTATATCCTAGAAACCGACAAAGTTCTCGAGCGGAATTTATAGAATGAATATTCTATTTATATACTGAAAATATTAGATTTCACCGTAAAAGTCGAAGCATAAAATTTTAATGTATGTTGCTCAACTTAAGAATAAACATAACCTATGCATAAAATATTTTTTATCCGGATAAGGCGAGATATGGCTTACGCGACTGGAGAACAGAGAGTTACGTATTAGGTTTTATTGGTCTGACTCAGAAAACTATTGCAAAAGTAGAAGGCACTTGGGCTTAGAATAGGGGAGGCGAGGTGTCTGGTGCCCAGCCCAGAATACTCTGGAGGCCCACCTTACTCCAAGCTCAAATAATGTTTACATAAAGATGAGTTCAAAACTAAAGACCAGACCCTCCCTAGAAAATAAATTTAGATACACCCATGTATAGACAATTTATTTCATTATGCTCAACACTTTAATTAAGACAAAACAAATTTAAGCTGATAACATTATTTAATACCATAACTATACTGCCTGAAGCAGAAATCGGGTGATCGTTAGAGATAGTGGCCCT
This sequence comes from Heliconius hecalesia formosus, assembly GCA_018249775.1. NCBI lineage: Eukaryota > Metazoa > Arthropoda > Insecta > Lepidoptera > Nymphalidae > Heliconius > Heliconius hecalesia. Next base: position 13,490 of record DWMY01000146.1, read on the forward strand.
TTCACGGTGTTTTAGTCATTTTTATTTTTTTGATCTGTGGTTTGTTTTTTTTTTTTATTTATAGATAAATCAGTGCTGAAAGATACAGGTCGAATACAATTGCGGAGATCAGACCAACGTCCATTGGCACGCGCTAGACGACGTACTCTCCGGATGACGGTCACCATCGTCAGTGTTTTCGCGTGTTGCTGGCTGCCGTACGCTACCATGACATTATGGTAAGTTTTAAATTATATAATAATCAGCTTCACGTTGTATCCCTCACACAGCAGGATAGGCAGAGGCAACCTAGTGTCATAAGGCACTCCGTTCCCCACTTTCTGCCGAATTCTGGAGGCATTGCGTGTTGAGTGGCATAACTCAACGCCGCGCTTTTCCCTCGACACCAGAGCGAAGGAATGGAAATATAAATTTAAGTAAATATTTCATCTCCTCGAGTGGGGATCGAACACACTGCGCCACGACTGGCCTCTCTGGAAATTATATAATATTGTGCTTTATATAGTATGAACGCCAGAGCAGACGACGACCATGTCTATAAAAGCGATAGGCATCAGTTTGATAAACTTTAGGGTGTAATAATAATTTAGTTATTGGTTTATTTAACTTTTAAATGAGATATGTGTAAAAAAAATGGTGTAAATGATTATACAGGTTTTCGTTTCCCGCTGTAGTAAAAAAACGTAGCGTTAAGTTTCGCCAATTAACACGCAATGTTTTGAATTAGAAACGCAAAGGATATTTTGTATAATATTTAACTCCATTATTATTCAAGAAATATTAATAAAATTGGTCATAAGTTGCTTTTAGTACCTACTCTTGGATGCAATATTATCTGCAAACGTTCTTCTTTTTCACAGGCAGAACAAATTCCTATATGAGATGAATTTTTTATTAAATTTTATTACAGTAATATTAATTGAAACCTTTTTACGGGATTACTCGGATGTATCTACACATTTTTAGAAAGAAATGTGAAGTTTCAAACACTTTGCGCTAGTCCATAGTCACGAGGTTTCATTCGGTTAGTTAACTAAATTGTAGATAATACCCAACCAATACATCAGGTTTTGTCCTTTTTCTTTTTAAGCCTCACACTGTACCCCGTATATAGCAGGTGGGCAGAGAGTTAATATCTCAATAAAAAAATAGTTTAATAACTAGAAATTACGCTTTCCTATTATTCCTTTCCTATTCCTTTCCGCTTTACCTTCTGGATTGTGTGCCTGATGAACACAATCCAGAAGGTGGTTTTGCTAGTACCTTTCCAATAACATGCATTTCAGATTCAGACTACCCTCTACTTACTGTAGTCAAAAATGTTAGTAGAGTAACATCTTTGACGGCTCTAGGTTCATACAAGGTGTGTTACATTACTCATATGCATCGAATAGTAGAAACCTCGAGACCGAAACCGACCGACTAAAAATTGTGAGGGTCCCCGTGGATCACACTATCTGTCAAGTTGAGCCCAAACTATTATTTTGCAGATTGGCATACCAGGATTTCATCTCCCATTAAGGCTCCATCGTCATACCACGTCCAAGTTTAATATATCGTAACGTGATATGCACATAACTTCCAAATTTAATAATGGTAAAAGCTACCTAATGTTTCTTAATAAAGCGTGGTAAAAGGGTCCTAAAATATTTAGCTTCACGCTGTATCCCCCGCACACAGGAGGGTAGGCAGAGGGAACCTAGTGTTAGACACTACGTTCCCCCCTATCTGCCGAATTCTGGAGGCATTGCGTGTTGAGTGGCAGAACTCAACGCCGCGCTTTGCCTCGACACCAGAGCGTAGAAATTGAAGTATAAATGTAAGTAAATATTTAATCTCCTCGAATGGGGCTCGAAAGTCGGTTTTACAGTCACACTTGGTGCCGCTGCGCCACGACTGGCCTCATTTAGTAGATGATTTTATAAAAAAAAAACAGCTTTAAATATTGCATACATATATTTGAACTATTTTCAATTCGATTTGAATAACTTTCTAGTTACTTAAAGTGCTCAGATATAATGGAGTTCAATTAAATGCAAAAGTAAATTTTAGTTTACCAGTTTAACAAAATTGAACTATAAATAGAAATAATAAAAGTTATTATTGACTTTATGTAACTCTATTAACATTAAATAATATCCCAATCGAGTAAACGACCACTTTCAGTTATAAATTTAACGTAAAAGCCCATTAAAACAAATTCAAAAGTAAACTTTCAATCGCGTACGTTTCACATTAGTTAACCACTTTTAGTGTTAACTTTAAAAATATACTGTGTTTACAAAATATAACTCAATATAAAAAGCATTCACATCATATGAAACAAGCATTTTATAGTATAATTATTTTAAAGATTTGTAGTTCCGCCTTCCCAAAAGTGTGCGTTAAGAGATGTAGAGTGAGACCTCGGTTGACCTTTAAAAACACGTTATCAAAGATACTGCAGGAAGGTCACGTAAAAAGAAGGAGGACTCCCCGGAGGTTATGTATAAAGGACGAGGCGCAAAATGTATGCAGGAAGCGCAGCATTTGGCGCTCCGTTCTCTCTGACTACCCCGCTAGGGATAGAGGCTTCAGCGTAATAATTATAAAGATTTATGTTTTTTTTTTCACAAAATTATGATACAGTTAGTTTTTACTTTTTAATTAATCTTATGTTTTTTATTTTATCTTTTTAATAAACTATTAAGAAGATCGAGCCAACGGGACAGCGTTTGACTACATATAGGTATGCGTCCGCGATCCCTTATTCGAGAATTTCATTATTTTTATTTCCCCTATCTGGTAAACCAAAGGGCAGCGTCAAGTTCCACCATTCAACACACAAGTCCCGATTACGAGTGGAGAATGGAGTGTCTTGACATTAAGTTATCCCTATCTGCCTGTATGTAATGCGTAAAATAAATAAAACAAAAAAAACCATGATGTTTAATAAGAAAATAAAAGTAAAGTCTAGACATATAAATTGTTCAGACACTAAAACTAGAAAAGGTATTTCTAATTTATGTGTGCGATTATTATTTGTGTCGCATTCTTATTATTCTTGCCATTCATGTTGTGTCACCTGCCTGGCTTATTCAAGAGTGTAGGTTGTATGATTGCGAAACATTATGCATTTATGGGAACGGAGTGTTTTAACACTAGTTTTCTAGATTCCCTCTGCCTACCCTGCTCTTTGCGGGATACAGCGCGAAACATCAAGCAAAAACAATATAGCATTTATACTGGCCTTTGAAGTTAAAATAAATTTATTGGCTTCTAAAAAAATATTTCTATAAAAGATTGTTAAATAAATGTTATACTCTTATAACATTATTATACTTTTACTTTAATTAGTAAAGTTATTGTACTAACTAACCCATTTTTTTGTAAAATCTCGCAATACTCTACAAAACTAACCAGCTGTTTGATTAAAGACCACAATTAGTTATAGCTTACCAATCAGCAAATCTATAGTAAACTTAGATTTAGAAGGCTATCAAACTTCTTAGTTAATGTATCAGTCTATTTTGAAATATGTTATTTAGAATCTAGATAATCGCGTTATCTATATAAGTATATATAACACACTAGGAAATAAAAAATATATTTTTACTTAGGTTAATGTTTTACAGATTACAATTTTATTACATTTGACGCCAGTCGTGGCGCAGCGGGAAAAGCGCGGCGTTGAGCCACTCAACACGGAGTGTCTTATGACACTAGGTTCCCTCTGCCTACCCTGCTGTCTGCGGGAAACAGCGTGAAGCTGAAAAAAAATTATTACAATTTACAATTCCCAAAATAAAATGATGAAATTTGATCATTTTGTATAAAAAGTGTGACTTGGTGATTTTTTTACTACACGTACATATGCTTGAAGTAATTTTATAAATATTTTTGTAATCTTGATTCTTCATTGTGATGATATGCGTCGTTACATTACGCTACGTAGTGTCCTAAATGAACGCCACTTGTGAAACGGTATGACGGTAGGTTGTCTACGTTAAAGTCTCGAGGCTGTCCTTGTTCGGTGGCACTAGACCTATATACGCGACGTTTGTGGATTCATTTACCACTCGAGGAAATGAAATATTTAATATTCATTTCTTTGCTCTGGTGTCGAGGCAATGCGGGGCGTTGAGTTCCGGTATACAGCACGCAATGCCTCCAGAAATCGGCGAAAAATGGGGAACGGAGTGTCTTAACACTAGGTTTCCCCTACCTATCCTGCTGTGTGCGAGACACAGTGTGAAACTTTAAAGAAATTAACAATAAACGAAAAACACAATAAAATGAAATACCTTATATTGCCAATAGAGACAAATTCATGCTATGACACTCTGCTTAACGAATTCCGCCGGTATTGGAGTGTTGAGTGACAGAACACTAATACTGAGTTGAGTAGCGAAACTCAATGCCGCGCTTTGTCTTGGCAGACTAAGCAAATAAAAAAAAAATGAGCTAATAAAACTAATTAATTTCTTAAAATTCCGTCCGAATCACCCGTCACGATTACATAATAATTTTTAATTTATATATATATATATATATATATATATATATATATATATCCAAAGGTTCCCTGGAAGAGATCGCTTTAAGCGATAAGGTCGCGTTATTATTATAATAAAGTATACTTATTATTATTATTATCCTCAAACAGTGCCATGCTCTTAGATTGGTCCAACAAACATTAGACGTGAATGAATTCCTTTTGAAATTAAAATTTTTATGCTTCTACTTAGAAATAGCTCCTTTTATTATTAAACGTGAGGAATTTGAAATTCTATATATATATAATGTTTTAATTGGCCTATTTAAATATTTCACGTCTATTTTGTTTTTTGAATAACCATAATAAAATTTTAGAGACAAACCTGTGAATGCAGATTATACATATACTATTTCCACCAAAAAAGGAAAAGCAAATATTAAGTAAGTTCGTTTATACACTGACACGAACAAACATAAATAAACTTAGCCATATGATATATGCGGCGCCAAAGATATAAATTACATACACTTGTACACATTGTACAGAATTGTCCAGACTTTTTTTTAAAAACCAAGCGCTTTTTTTATGGAAAAAGACAAGGCAAACGAGCGTACGAGAGTCAAGGTACTGATGTAGTGTCGACCTGGAAACACTGCCGCAGATAGGCCATTCCACAGTTGGGTGGCGCGTGGACGGAAGTTCATACTAAACCGCACATTAGTAGAGTGTACACGTATCTATATGGTGGGGATGGTACTTGAGTTGGTGACGTCATTAGAAAATTTGGCGGCAAGTAACAGGTCGAACAATTCTCCAGAAGACATCCAAGGAGACATCTCTACGCAAAGCCAACGTGTCAAGCCTTACACAGATCATTGGGTCCCCAACGATTCGAACGTTGTGTATGCGATCAAATGGGTCAAGCTTATGCTTCCTAAGCAGTGTTCCAGAAGGTCCGCCAAATTCTGGAAGCATAAAATGTTGAGTGACGGAATTCAACGCTGCGAATTGCCTCGGTACTGGAGCGAAGAAATGAAAATATTAAATATTTCATTTATTCAAGGGGGAATCGAACCTACACCTTGTCGCGTTTACAGTCACACGCTTGTACCTGCGCCACGACTGGACTCATTAGAACAGCATTTATTTCTGTCTGTCAGGGAGTAACTATTAAATAGAATATGTAATATATAATATAATATGATGGATGCTCTCTACAACTATAAATATGTATATAGTGACCTGCTTCAGGCGTTGACATACTCGAAATTGGAAATTATAGGTATCTCTAGGGAGCCTCAGGCTAAAACACTACTAGAAGTCGTTGAACTAATTCAAATATGGTTATTCTAAATGTTATATAGATTATAATAGAAAGGTAGACTATATATAATAAAAAGCATATAGAGATTTTGTATACAATAATTTAAAAAAAAAAACAGCTTCACGCTGTATCCCGCACACAGCAGGGTAGGCAGAGGGAACCTAGTGTTAAGACACTGTTCCCCACTTTCTGCCGAATTCTTGAGGCATTGCGTGTTGAGTGGCAGAACTCAACGCCGCGCTTAGCCTCGACACCAGAGCGAAGAAATGGAAATATAAATTTAAGTAAATATTTCCTCTCCTCGAGTGGGGATCGAACCCACAACCAGTCGGTTTAACACTCACACTTCGTGCCGCTGCGCCACGACTGGCCTCAAAAAATAATTTAAATAATAAAATAAAAACAGAGTGATAAAAACGGGTGTCGAGGCGGAGGGAGGCTGTCGAGGCGCAAGGACAGATGTGTGACTGTAAAACAAAACAACTTACAAACATAATAATAATAATAAAAAAAGTACAACAAGGCGACCTTATCGCTTAAAGCGATCTCTTCCAGGGAACCTTTGGAGGGAGTTGTATAGAACAAGTGGGCGGTGCATAAAATAGAAAATTTACATAATAATTTTTAATATTATATATATATATATATATATATATATATATATATATATATATATATATATATATATATAATAGAACGGAAGATTCTTCACGGGAAAGGAGTGTCTTAACGCTATGTTTTCATGTACCCTCTACCTACAATGCTATATGCGGGATACAACGTGAAGCTAAACAAAAAAAAACAATATCTGGTCTCTGGTCGGGCTCTGGTCGGTTTCCAGGAGGCGCGGGTTCGAGTCCAGCGAGACGTTCCAATTTTTATACGTTTTCTAAATAAGTATTTTCCTTTCCTAAGTGTGGAATAACACTTTAAAAATGTTTAAAAAACAATATAATAGTTATATTTTTGCATTATATCACATCCAGAACACTTGCGTCTTTGATCAGAATTCTCCTGGTCGTATATACAGATGCTACACGTTGCAAATACCTGCATGAGATATCACCTTATGGGCACACTATTGCGTTTTCAATTGTCAATACAATTGAAAACGTAATAGTGTACCCATTCATTGGAATCACAAAAGCCATGTAACGTATCCATAATTTAATAGTATAGGTAAAGGCTTTGAAGTAACAAGAATGTTCTCTTTGAGTTTAGAAAACGAAAGTATAAATTATTACCTATATAAGAAGTTGTATTTATTTTAACAACATAAATATATTTGATTTAAGGGGTACAGGTGACGGTTGTGTGTTCGATTACAACTCGAGTGAATGTAATATTGATTTCCTTACTCTGGTAACGAGACAAAGCACGGCATTGAATTCCTCCACTTGTAACTGATATCCCAAACACATGCCTTAGCTCGTGATGTGTCTAGTGGTTAGAACCGTTTATAGTTGTGATCGTGAAGAACCCAAAATCTTTTAGAGATTCAGAGATAACAGTATTAAGAATTTTATATTATGACATTAGAAGGTATCGCTTTAATAAGATATTTGCCATCAGAAGTTGTTCTTGTGTCAGTTATTTAGATAACTGGAAACTCGACAATATGACATTGTCATAACTCGAAGTTCGTCCGAAGATAAGCCAAGAGCGCGTCCTATCTTCCTCTCTTCTATAACTGCCAACGCCATACAAGCATAGCCTACGTATCGCGAGCGTACTGTGAGACGGCATCAGCCACGACATAGTTAATGTCGCTATAACAGTTCGCATAAGCCCATCACGTCAGCCTTCGCGACGTCAAGCAACATTCAATATTATCATAATGTTCAAAGATCACTTTAAACCACAATATGTGTCGCTCCTATACATATATTGCCTTTATAAGATATTCGATTCTAAAAGATCGTGCCATTATAGGCTTCAAATTTTTATAGTATTACTATAGTATATTTATAATATACTTGGTACGAGTCTTTATGTGCATCATATTTATTAGTACAGTAGTACTTAAGAGTTCGACTCGGCCGCTGCCTTCCAGCATCACCACCACCTATATAGACAGAACGACGGTCGCGACACTCGGGACGACAATATACGAACTCGTCTCGATTAATTTGGTATTAAAAATATATAGTGTGTATTATTCATAATAACATAGTTATATGTTATTTATGTGTATTGTCATGCATATTTTATTTTATTTTTTTTATTTTATTTATTTATTTATTTTTAACTTTCGCCCAAGGTACATACCGTTACACACTCAACATATAATGCTTCAGAAAGTGGGGAGTGGAATTTGATGGGAACGGAGTATCTTAACAGTAGGTTCCCAAGTTTCTCCAATGTACGCAATACAGCGTAAAAGTAAAAAACAATACTGTCGGTCTTAAAGTAGGGAATATGATTTGATATATATGATATAGTGACTAGGCTATATCTATGGCTACCTATCTTTCTAAAGACAGATATATGTATATAGTTATAATTTTTTTTGGCCTTGGTTGGCTTTCATGTCCAAATTTTTGTTAAACAAAAAAGATTTATTTCCTTCAATCGTCACATCTCACACCTTGTACATAATCAACTATATTGTAAGGAAAGTCTATATTGAATATTTTTATAGGTACATGATAGATCGTGAATCAGCAGTTCACGTGTCAGCTCGGGTCCAGGATATTTTCTTCATCATGGCAGTGTCCAACTCCTGCATGGACCCCTTGGTCTACGGCTCTTACACACTGGACATGAAGACTATCAATAGGAAACTGAAGAGCGTCTTCTGTAGTGGAAACGCATGTGATACTAATAGTATGTTGTGTTATATTATTATTTATTTACAAGTCGAGCCGCCGTAGCTTAGCACCACGATGTTTGATATATCTTCACTCGGAGGGATGAAGTATTTAAATTTTTTCGCTTTGGCAACAAGACATAGCGCGGCGTTGAGTACCATCATTCCGTCATCAATGTCGAAAGTTGGGCGGTATGTGGGGAACGGAGTGTCTTACATCTAGGGATACAGGGTGAAGCTAAGTAAGTAAGTTAGTTAGTATCGCTGCTATGATTCATTAAATACCCTACGGTTTTTCTATCAAAACAGTAAGACACTACGTTCCCCACTATTCGCCGAATTCTTTAGGCATTGCGTGTTGAGCGGCGGAACTCAACGCCGTGCTATGCCTCGACACCAGAGCGAAGAAATGGTAGCATTAATTTAAATATATATTACATTACCTCGAATTTGGATCGAACCCACAACCAATCACGTTAAAGTCATGCTGTGCCCCTGCGCCACGGCAATCAATATATGCCTAGTGTCATATTTTATTCTGTTACAGAAATATTGACAGGACAAGAACATTTCAGCTGCAAAGTTACCACGAAAGAAATCATTCGGCCGATAAGCGTGAGTTTATTTAATTTATGATAGTTTCTAGTTATACATTACTCTTGATGAAAACGTGATAACTTTCCTGAGAATTGGAGAACGTGATATATGATATACAAGTATGTCTGTTACCGTCAATCTGTATAATTCGATATTCTATAAAATGCCTGTATTATATATAGAATACCAAAAAAGGGTAGGTAATTTACGAAATATTTTTTATTTCGCACTTTGCCTGGGTATTCTATCAAATACCAGCCGGTAATGTATGTATAAGACGGAAGAAAAGAAGAGGGGACGTGGAGGCAGGCAGGCAATAAACTTGTTACGACTTGTTTACTTGCTTTTATTTTATGAAGTTTTCTATTGGTACTTATATATGAACTAACGCTACTGCAGCTAATCTGTAGCTCGATCATAGGAACTTGGACCAAGATCTATTTATTTTACACATTAACTGTGGAACAACACATCCACAAGAATTTTATCCATTATCTATGCAAAGTATGTAATGAACAATAATATTCATATTATTTCATACATTGCCTCGGCGCGTCATGGGGTAATATGTGAAATAATACTATTATAATCAGCTTAGGAAATCTAGTGTTAAGACACTCTGTCTCTCTCCCCAATTTCCGCCGAATTCTGTAGGCATTGCGTGTTGAGTGGCGGGACTCTATTTATATTATATTGTTAGAAATCGGAAGCGGTTAACGTTTTTAAAAAACACAATTAAAACACACATCGTCTATATGATTCTAAACTATTTTGAAAGAGATACCTAATAACTCTACTACTATATACCTACTAACAATACTTCACACTAGTTTCCTTCCAATAGGAGCTGTCACTTACAAGCGAGTGGCCCCCGATTGACACAATTCCACTGCTTTTATAGTTATTTTCCACCTAAATCTACCCTCTTTTACACGAGTATGCTAACAATATATAATATTATTATTTATTTATAATATATGATATTGTTAGCAAACTCGTGTAAAAGTGGATAGGTGAAAAAGACTATAAAAGAAATGGAATTGTGATGATCGGGGGCAGTTGCTTGTGGGCAATAGCCCTTATTGGAAGAAAACTCTTGTAAAGTATTATTATTGGGTGATACATATCGCTTCTATCTACAGAATCTCTTTCCACATTATTTAGAAACATATAGACGAGTGTGTTTTTTATCTTGTTTTCAAAAACGTTAACCGCTTCCGATTTCTAACAACAAAATCAAATAAAATTAATTCATAGGGTTAAGACTAGGGTTAAGACACTCCGTTCCCTACTTTCCGCCGAATTTGCGAGGTATTGTGTGTTGAGTGGCGGAACTCAACGCTCCTTGCCTCGACATCAGAGCGAAGAAATGGAAATATAAATTTAAATAAATATTTCATTTCCTCGAATGGGGATCGAACCCACAACCGTCGCGTTACAGTCACACCCTTTTGCCCCTGGGCCACGACGGCCTAACAACATATTATTATTATATAGTTTATATATTCCCGAGGTACTTTATAAAATACCGAAGTTATACGTATTGCCGATAACATGTCTACTAAATGCGTAGGCCGACGTGTGTTATGTTAAAGGCATATTTGTACTAAATATTTGCTTATATAGACTTTGAGATGAAACGTGACGTGTCTAACGATTTATTAGAAGAAAAATAATATTTCTCAAGTAAATACAAGCAAAACTAAAAGTCAAATGCCACTCAGAGTCAAGTCACTTGGTTCTCCACTTTTCGCACTGTTTGTAGATATTGCCTTTATATTTTGGCAGAACCAGTATATAAAGGACAGTCGTGGCAACTGGGTAATAGCGTGCAAGAGTAAACGAAACAGACCTTTTCGTTTGTGGGTTCGATTACCAATCGAGAAAATTAAATATTAAATATTTTAATTTTGTTGTTCTGGTCAGCATGCAGAAAATTCGACGGTAAAGTGTGGAACGGAAATGTGTTGATTGGAACGGAGTATCTTGACACTAGGTCCTCAGATTCCCTCTGGCAACCCTGCTATATGCGGAAAGCAGTGTGAATCTAAAAATATTTTATAGTTCTAAGTGAGGATAGAATCCGATTCTCCGAACAACATATATGAATAAAAAAATATATATTATACAACGAAGTATCGATAAATTGACATAAAATATTATATATAACCGGATATAATATTATATAGTATATAATATTTGAGGCCAGTCGCGGCGTAGTGGCACAGGGTGTGACTGTAAAATCGACTGGTTGTGGGTTCGATCCTCACTCGAGGAGATGAAATATTTACTTAAATTTATATTTCCATTTCTTCGCTCTGGTGTCGAGGCAAAGCGCGGCATTGAGTTCTGCCTCTCAACACGCAATGCCTCCTAAATTCGGCATAACACTAGGTTCCCTCTGCCTACCCTGTTGTGTGCGGGATACAGCGTGAAGCTATTTTTTTTTTTTTTATTATATATAACTTTTGTAGAAAACGACAAATAATATACAGTTCATTAGAACTATTTGTCATTGAATAATAGTGAACGCGAAAAGTTCGGAGCTTCAATAACTTTCCACAAAATATTAATACTTTTATATTATAGTTATTTTTAGTACATTTATAAAGCCACTACATGAATGCTATTTTGACTATAAATCTCAATATTGAACGTTGCATTTAATCAGTTGAAATTTCACCCAAAATTGATACTTAAATTTTCATTTTATTTTCATTTATACGAATGCAATATTAAAATATTACTAAAAAAATTCGAAACGACAAACAATTTTAAGTCAACTCCACTTTGTACTTTTGATTGAAAACTTATAAGCAAATATCTATAATATTAAACTTATTTGATCCTATTTTGTTGTTTGTTTTCTTAGGATAGTTTCTATGGGATTATTGATTCAGGTTAATGTGGGTCAGTATATTTGCTATTGAGCTTTCTCTATTTAAATACATGGATAAATTTGAGCTTGTCTGACCAAATGTGAAATTGAAATTTAGATCTAGTAATGTTTATGTTGTTTGACGGAGAGTAGGGAACGGAACGTCTTAATGAGAACGTATTGTATTAACATGTTCTCAGGTTCCCTTTGACTACACAAAAATAATTTTGTATATCTCGCCATTCTGTTTTTAAATGGATGGCAAAAGTTTAGAACAGAATAAGTAATAAAATATATGCCTTGCATAAATCGTATAATGTGTTAATTTTTATGCTTATTAATAGAGATGGAAATATAAATTTAAGTAAATATTTCATCACCTCGAGTGGGGATCGAACCCACAACCAGCCGGTTTTACAGTCACACTTTGTGCCCCTGCGCCACGACTGGCCTGTTTTAGTACTTAGATAATCTGGATTAGTATTTGAAACGTGATAAAAATTAAAAACAGGATACAAAAAAAAAACCAAAACAAGACTTCCCTTATTTACATAACAATGAAATTCATCCAACGTTCTTTCAACCACAAAAAATGTTACTTTGTACCGTTTTAACCCTTATAACCCTTCAAATTGGCTATGACGTATGAATTATACGAATTCTTTTCAGAAATATCCAAAATGCCGTCGACACTACGACGTGGGTTTTCAAGAGAGTTCAATGATAGCGAGTGCCAACTCAGACCCGGTGCCAAGTTGGAGTGAAAATGTAAAATTTAAGCAGAAGAAAGTATGCGATGTATTTACTTTACAGGTTAAGAACGATCTTGTGTGAAACTTTATATAGTGAAACTGTGTTTTATATATATATTTTGTTATATTATAAGTGTTAATCGGTGTTTAATAGGGAACGCCCTACACTGGGTTCCCTCTGTCGATCCTGCTGAGTGCGGGATACAGCTAGGCGTTAAAAAATATTGTACATATCTCGTAGAAAAGCGGAAATTCTCGTAGAAGTGATCTTGAAAGTGAAAATTAATTGACATTTGTTCTTAGCTTTTGTGTTCTGCCTAATAACTTTGAGTTGCGAACATATTATTTGTGTTCAAACGAGTCAACGCGAAGTTTGTTTTTACAAAGAGAGTTTGTAAAGAGAAAAGTACTGTATAAATACGATGTAGTCTTATTAAATAATTGTATTTTTTTAAATATTTCTTTTCTATAAATTGTAATTATTTTATTTATTCTTTTTTTAGTTTCACGCTGTATCCCGCACAAAACAGAAAGGTTAGTGATAAGAAACTTTATTCCCCATTAAGACACTTTCGTTTCTCATTTTCTGCTGTTGAGACATTGCTTGTTGAGTGCCAGATTCAAACGTCGGCGTTATCAGATCAAATAATTAAAATATTTAATATGTTATACCCCCAGTGGGAATTCAACCCACAACCGTTGCTTTGACATTCATAGGCACGTGCGCCCTGACGACCCCAATTTACGGGCATATTTATTAAAAAGTCTATAATTAAAATAAGCAAACTAATAAATTAAGTAATAAATATTTTTACTTACCTTGAAATTTTTAATTTTTAGTTAGGATAAATACAAAAGCCAAATTGTATATGTCTAAAAAGTTTGAGCTATAAACTCAATTTTGTGATTAATAATTTTGGTGTTAATCTTATATGTACGTATAATAGTACGTATATATACATATAATAGTTTAAAATAAATACACATCGTCGGCTTAGATTGTAACTCTGTTAAAATTCTATTAGGCAAATTATCAGTACAGACAGACATCTTTATAAATCTATAAGTATTTGTTATGTGCTCGATCCCCACTCGAGGAAGTAAAATATTTTTTTTATTATTAACTAAATGTTTATTTACTATTAATTTTGAGTTCCGCTACTTAACACGCAATACCTTACCCAGAATTTATTTGGCGGAAAGTGGGGAATGGACTGTCTTAACATTAGATTCCCTCCGCCTACTCTGCTGTGTGCGGAATACAGCGTGAAGCTGATTTTTTTTACTTATATGTGAATGTAAGTTTTTTTGTTAAGCTTTCACGCTAAAACTACTTAAATGATTATTTCATAATAATCGGTTCATATACATATTTAAAAAATTAATTAAAAAAATATAGTGTCCTTGGACTACAATATAAAAATAAATTTTAGCTAGCGAAGCCGCACTTGAGTCGAACTAGTATTAATTTTGAATTGCACTTTTAAATTATATAAATGTATATAACGAATAAAAAAAAGGAATTTAGCAGAGTTTAAAATGTAAGCCACATTTTAAACTCACGAAATATATTGTTTTAATTAAAGCTATGGTTTGTTCTTTGGTGTCGTCTGTAATATAAAAAAATCTAAATCAGCTTCACGCTGTATCTCGCACACAGCAAGGTAGGCAGAGGGAACCTAGTGTAAGACACTCCGTTCCCCACTTTCTGCCGAATTCTGGAGGCATTGCGTGTTGAGTGGCAGAACTCATCGCCGCACTTTTTGCCTCGACACCAGAGCGAACAAATGGAAATATAAATTTAAGTAAATATTTCATCTCCTCGAGTGGGGATCGAACCTACAACCAGTCGATTTTACAGTCACACTTTGTGCCGCTGCGCTACTACTGGCCTCAAGCTACGACTGGTCTGTAATATTGTGTAAATAATTTAAGCTCAGAATATATTTTACATACTTTTGTGTAGATATCGGTGTTGGTTAGTAAATATATGTGAAGAATGACTTAAATTTAGGTCTCAATTTATTTTAACATATTGTTTTTAAATAATAATTGTTTTGTATACTATAGAAAAAGATTTTTTTAAAAATGTTACAATTATTTTTTATTGTAAGAAATAAACATATTTTTTTATTATATTGCAGTTTATGTTTGGTCCTTATTTAGGTGAATTATATAAATTATTTATACTTGATTGCATTGTGGTGATATTATTAGGTTGTTGTATACGCCTATTCGATATATAAATTTGTTTACTTAATGTTTTTGTAATTTTCTCTGTAAGTGATTTATATGTAAATCTTTTGAGAAAATAAGAGAAGAGAGAAGAGAGAATGTCTTTAACCGTAAAATGATTTAAGTTGAAAGTAAGAAATGTATTATATAGTTTTTCCAGGTTTTGGTTCGGTTTTTATTTAGTTCATATCAAGCTGTCCACACCATATATCGATAAATCTGATAGGCTATTTATTTTTAATTAAAATGAACTATTCAACTTCATACTGTATCTCACATATAGCAGGGAAGACAGAGGAAGCCAGGTGTTCAAACACTCCGTTTCCCACTTTACGCCGAATTTTACAGGCTTTGCGTGTGTGAACTCAATACATACATACTCTTATGCTCCTGCGCCACGACGGCCAAAAAGTAGAGAATTTCCATGACTATGAAATTACTATTAAAAAATAGCCAGAATTATATTTTGAGAGTGATGTCTGGTTTTGCAATTTAATTGATTTCTATATTTCGAAACGTACAAATGTTACAGCTTGAATAATTTCAATGAAACTTGGATAATAGAAAACTTTTCGTTGTGTCGAAACGAAGATATGTTAACTGGCGCAAAATATAGGGCCATCGTGAACTTTACTTAATTTAAATGTAATCAAAACTCATTTAATAAAATATGGAAAGGTTAGTTATAAGAGTAAGCGATGGTTATAAGAGTAACCCTATTATAGGATCGATATCTGCTCTTGAGCAGGACTGGAGACACTGTTTCCCAAAGGTGTTTCAATTTAGAAAGAAAATAAAAATATATTGTAAAGAAAATAATTTAAATAGTCTGTGCATAAAATATTATAAAAATCCCCGAGTGGGGATCGAATCCACTTGTGTGCTGTTTTATTATATTTTATGCACAGTGTGACTGTAAACTCGACTGGTTGTGGGTTCGATCCCTATTCGAGGAAATAAAATATTTATTAAAATTTATATTTTCAATTCTTCGCTCTGGTGTCGAGGCAAAGCGCGGCTTTGAGTTGCACCACTCAAAACTCAATGCCTCCAAAATTCAGCGAAGAGTGGTGAGCGGAGAGTCTTAACACTAGGTTCCCTATGCCTACCCTGTTCATGCGAGATAAGGCGTGAAGCTGAAAAAAAAAATCCCGCACAAACACATAATTCAAATTTGCTCATATTTCACAAAATATTTTCTCTTTTTTCTTTGTCTTTGACTTTACATGGACACAATAAGATAATATAAAGTATATTTTATGCAGTCTTAGTATGCTACTTTTATATTCATGATGGATAAAATTGTAACCATAACTCAATCATCCTTTACTGAATTTCCTACCGCTTTTTGTCATACTTTATTGACCTTTTTGTTTGTTGGCAAGATAAATAGTATGTATGTGTATGTAGGAGTGATAGATATTGAGTAAAAAGTTAAATGAAAAACGAATAACATCTGACAAATGTTTCCCGCATATAGCAGAGAGAACCTAGTGTTAAGACACTCCATTCTCAGTTGAAGATATTCTGGAGGTATTGCCTCCTTGAATGCCTCTAGAATTCGGAGGAAAGTGGGGAACGGAGTGTCTTAACACTAGGTTTCATCTGCCTACCCTGCTTTGTTTGGCATACAGCGTGAAGCTGATTTATTTATTTTTTAGGCCATTTTTCTACAAAACACTGTAAATATTAAAAAATAGTTTCTCACTTGCCAAACGATAATTCTTAGTAATTATCTTTGGGTAGCGGAAATTTGTAAAAATCACCCTACAGAGATGCTAACAACATAAATAAGTTGTACCATCGTATAAAAATTTCGACGTAGCTTGGCGAGAACGCATGGCTTAGTGGTCAGAGCGCCTGGTCGGTTTCCAGGAGGCGCGGGTTCGAGTCCCGCTGCGATCACATTTTTATACGTTTTCTAAATAAGTATTTTTCTTTCCTAAGTGTGGAATAACACTTTAAAAAATGTTTAAAAAGTACGTAGTAGTATTATAAATGTGAAAGCTTGTGAGGTTGGATGTTTGTTATACTATTACGCAAAAACTAGCAAACAGATTTAGATAAATCTTTACAATAATATAGCATATATATCAAAATAGCATATAGACTACAATTTCTGCAAAGATTTTGCACAATAACAGTACAAAAGCAAAATATAACAATAAGTTTAAAAAGTTAAATGAATATTTTTAATGGTTACTGTTATTAAAAATTAAACTAAATTAGTAGCGATTTTTTCTTAATATTTTACTTTCTGTGGCTATCAAGCAAAATACAGTTATTGCTGCCTCAAGAATTGTTGCTTTATTATGCTTAAGCTATTCCACAGCAAACGTCGAAGTTCTTCCTATTACGATAAATATTGCCTTAATATAGAGTCGCTACATTTGCCGTAAGTCGACCGACTTAAATCACCATTCTTGACGCTAATGTTCTTTTAATTTTTATACGTTTAAAATTTTTATACGTTTTCTAAATAAGTATTTTTCTTTCCTAAGTGTGGAATAACACTTAAAAATGTTTAAAAACATGAAATATTTCGACTAAATAACAATAGTGACAACAGACAATATAAACTTATTAAAGTAGATATTAAAAAAAAAATAGTCGTGGGAGAAATAGAAACCAAGTCTTATATTCAATAAATTTATTGGTTTAATTTAAAAATAGTTTATGTGTAATAAAGATGTAGTAGATTATTAAGTGCGATAATGTCATCAGATGGATTTAAGTTATAAAAGAAATATATAATAATAATAATGTATAACATATACAATATTAATTCATAGAAATTGTATAAAAAATAAGTTTTTAAAACATATTTTTTCAAAATTTCAATATACATACATATAACGGTGTTATAAAATAAATAAATGGACAACATAAATTCTTTTGACGCAATAGAGACAAAAGACAAATCTTACTAGTAGTATTTCCTAAATCCTAAAAAAATATAATATATTTACGACTAGAATTTTTCAGTTAAATAACATTAATTTTAGTTTTTTTACACGCAAAATTAAATCATTAATACAACAATTCTATACAATTAATTTGTTATATTTACAACGTTTTTTTCCTAAATATTCAGTTACAAATTAGAATATTAATCCAAAATAATGTAATTTTCAGTATACATCGATTTTCAAGAAATCAAATAGTTAAAAAAAACACTACTATAGGTCCCTTCTTTTCGTTATATTTTTCTACGAGCTAACATCTAGTTTGGTGCTATAAAACTGTAATATAGATTAATTTTAACAATATTATTACAATTGTCAGTAGCTATATCCAACATCTTTGGCGTTTCCACACCGAAAACGACTTGATACTTATCAAGTTCTTGACAATCTATACAATCTACATATTTGATATACAATTATGCGTTTTATCCTAAACGTAATAAGATTTTTTTTGCTTTTACATAAAGTTAGTCATAAATCTTTTATTTTCAATACATTGCTTTGCAACATACATTGTATTGGTGACCTTCTACTCTTAAACTAAACTTACAAACACATACGAACAGGTGCAATGACAACAACAAGCAGTTTGTCATTCGTCACTCAATAGACGTC
This sequence comes from Heliconius hecalesia formosus, assembly GCA_018249775.1. Taxonomy (NCBI): domain Eukaryota; kingdom Metazoa; phylum Arthropoda; class Insecta; order Lepidoptera; family Nymphalidae; genus Heliconius; species Heliconius hecalesia. The sequence continues at coordinate 32,143 of DWMY01000146.1, forward strand.
AAACGTCAAAGCAAAAAAAATATAATAAATAAATAATAAAATTTTAAAACGCCTCGAAAAAGAGAATTTGCCTAAAATCGACATTAGATGATTTTGATTTGTCTGTTTTTGGAAATATGCAAATTTCGTCCAAATACTTGGTTTTGACGCCTATATACGCCTCCTCGATAAATTTAATTTAAATTGGACTAAAAATCTTTGAATGAAAGATGTTTTCAGTTACATACAATATCTTAGACATAATATAGATATATGGTATTTTTGGTTCTATGTGCTTAAAAAAGAAATAAATAAAAACATATGAACTTAGTATTATTTATATGTTATTTGTTATATATTTTTGTTGATGGTATTTTATGTTATTTTAATTGCCTATTTGTATGTGCTTCTAAATTCAGCTTTACATTAGATTGTCCATATTAGAAATATTTAATATAAGAACAGGTGTCTAAATTATAAGCCGTAGTAATCTCTAATAAATGACAGATTACTACGGCACTACTACTACGGCACTGACATAATAATTGAAGCTAATCTGCTAAACATAACCATAATACGCTTAGATACTCAGTCTAGACATTCATATTGTTTTATTCATACAGAAAATGTAAACAGAATGTAACAAAGAAAATGTAACAAGTTAGATTGAATTTGCTTTAAATTATAGACTATTGATTTACTAATCTGAACATACACTGTCATCATATAGACGTTTAAAGTAAACAAAAAAAAATGTTAAACTTGACTTATGTGAAGATTGCAACCTGAATTTGTTGTTTTGATCGTTCATAATTTGTAAATAAATTGCAAAGCTTCTATAAAATGAAAGGAAAACAAAGCATTTGAAAAAATATAATACATAAGGTATTATATGGTATTATATTATTTTAAATGCTTTGTTTTCCTTTCATTTTATTATTAGAGAGATATAAGACTTTTTTTATAGATGTTATTCATATGCCGACACAACGAGATAGTACGGCTTTTATATATTTTAATTTCTAATATTAAAAAATGACTCTTTTTAAATATTTCATAATTATTTATGGATTATTTTTTCTTATCAATAAAATTTTATATAATATTTTATATTTTACTATAACAAAACTGAGCACAAATTGTGCAACGGTTATACACAACTTTTTTTTATTCAATTTAGTTAGGCATAGGTGACACGGATCGTCGTGCTTGTAGAGCCCTATTATTACAGTATTGCCTTATGTCGTCGATAGGTTGCATTAAAAATACGGGAACGTCGTCATCTCGTTTCTGAAAAAGAAATAATAGTGTCAATAAAAACGATATTTATAATTTTTTATTTAGATTTTATGTAATATTTTTCATCGTAATGGCCGGGAGAAAGAATTTTTTTTGTCACAATTACACCTGTATAGCGAAGTATACAGAGAGATCAGAGACCCTGATGTCCTCCCATTCCCTCCAGAATATATTAGGTGTTAACCAGCGCGACACGAAGGGCTTTTAGAGCTAAAATGTGAATATTATTTAAACATTCACATTTTAGCTCTAAAAGCCCTTCGTCGAATGGATATCGGAATTCGAATCCACAACCATGACGGTTCTTCTTTCTTTTCTCCTGCAACACGACGGCCACGAGAAAATTAATTTCTTAATGTAAATAGGACCTCCACAAATGTTATACTGTGCCAGTGACCCACTTTCCCTTTTCATCATGAAATAATAAATTATTTTTTCCAATAGTTAGGACAACGTTATAAATCTTATTGCTGCGGTGATTTTATATTTAGTATAGTAGGAGGTACAGTGATTTACAATTAAATATGATTTATTTTTTTATCATATTAGGCCGTCGTGGCGCAGGGGGACAGCGTCCGACTGTATATGGTGATTGTGGGTTTGATTCTCATTTGGGGAAATTATATTTAAAATCATATAAAGTATTACTTTTTATTCACATTTATAATTTTTATAAAATTAGGCCAAAAGGAAGGAAAGGAGGTAAATTAGGTGTTTGATTAAAATAGGAAAAAGGCGTATACTCTTAACTAATTTTAAAGGTATCTGAGATGCAGTAACCAAATGCAAAAATATTGTCTAAGTAGTAATGTGTCACTTATGTTTTTAATTATTATTTTTATTTTATTATTACGAGAACAATTTAAACCGTATAAGTAAAATGTCACAATTAATAGACAAAATTTTGTGGCAAGAAGATAAATTATATTTTTTTATGAAATTAATTTCTTTATTTATAAATACATGATTTATTCCATATTTTCGAATATAAAAATGTATTACCTGAAAAAGTACTTCGCCTTCGAAAAAGGTCAATTGATGTTTTCTAGTTCTTAGCAAAATGCCGACGAGTTTATCCGAGATTACTGTGTAGATCTGAAAGAAAGTTTTACTTAAAGATTAACGTTCAAGACGCTTAACTATGACGATTAACTAACCTACATACCGTAGGTTAGTTAATTACATACCGTAGGTTAGTTAATTATAGATAAGATAATGATAGATAAACAGAAGCTGATTTATATTAAAAATCAAATTAAATCAAATCAGCTTCACGCATGCATGTATCCCGCACACAGCAGGGTAGGAGGGAACCTACTTTTAAGACACTCCGTTCCCACTTTCCGCGAATTCTGGAGGCATTGCCTGTTGAGTGGCGGAACTCAGTGCCGTGCTGTGCCTCGATACCAGAGCGAAGAAACGAAAATATAAATAAATATTTCACTTCCTCGAGTGGGGATCGAACCCACAACTAGTCGATTTTACAGTCACACTTTGTGCCTCTACAATTATTATAATTTTTGAAATTACATTGTATAACGCATTTAGCAGTATAGGCAGAAGGAACGTAGTGTTAGTAAAATTTCGTACAACACTTTCCGCCGAATTTTCGAGGCATTGAGTGTTGAGTGGCGGAGTTAACGCCGCGCTTTACCGTGTTACTAGAGCGAAGAAATGAAAATATTAATAAATAATGATCTGTTTCCCCGAGTGGGAATTGAACCCATAACAATCGCGTTTACTGTAAACGCACACACGCTTGTGCTACTGGGCCACGACGGTCTCTATAAAACAAAATTACAGAATAGCGACTGGCCTGGCATAAATATAGATCATAAAATTAAGTTGACCCTGGTATGGTTTTAACAAAATCATATCAGTAATCGGTAGCGAAAAAAGAAATGATCGAATTAGATATTTATATATCTTTTCCATAAAAAAACATATCGTTTTAATATTTTAAACGTGCCAGAAGTAAAAAATATATTTATATTCTATTGACATCTACAAATCAAAATACATTTTAATCAAATTAAAATTTCACAGACTACTCCAAAAATATTTATAATCTATATGCGTTCAACCATTCCACAACATCTAAAATTACCGCCAAAAGTAAATATTTGTGACATATTAAACGTCAAACGACATTGAACCGGGCTGTCAGTCGTGAGCGGATCGGAAACTCCGCGGGATTATTTTCGACCGGCCGTTCCCGTTTCCATATTCGGTCGCGTCCATATGTTTATGTTGCTAATTACGAGCGTCGGTCATTAGTATACGAATGCCAAATTTAATTCTTGGCCGACACTGGCCGACTTGGCCGTGACGGCAAGAATGTCGTGACGTAGACGGTAGCGGTTATAATACACTCGGACGGTTTTATGTTCGTGTTTTGTTAGACGCTGTCCGTTGCACCGGAAGTAGGTCGTTTGATGTCTGTGTATAATGATTTCTTGATTATTTTTTATTAATGCATTTTTTTTATTCAGAATCTCCAGGTTAGGTAAAATATCTTGTTAAACGTCCATGGCTAATTAGTGCTGCTCTTTATGCGATATCATTTTTAACATTTTAAATATAATATTTATCTGAGTTGATTGAACCTAGCAGTCGTTTTATAATTGCGTAATGCCTAATTTTTTACAAAAAATGTGGTTCATATGTAGCGCGACATTAATATATTTTTAGCTTCACACTGTATCCTGCATGTAACAGGGTAGAGTAAGAGGGAATCTAGTGTTAAGGTACTCTACTTCCCACTTCCCATCGAATTCTGAAAGCTGTTAAGAGGCGGAACTCAATGCCGCGCTTTGCCACATCACCAAACCAAAACGAAAATATGAAAATATTAAATACTTATTATACAGTGATATAAATATTCTGCTCATGTTGAAATACAATTTTTATACGCGCTTTAAATTTGCAAGTATCATATTTCAGTATTTCAGCTTAGAAATTTCTCTTGTAAAAGTTTATTTAGTTTAGTCACCTCTTTTGAATGTAACATTTGACAGGTAATGGATTCCGTCGGGTTTGGTTGAGCAAGCTGATATTGGAAGTACAAGGTTACTTGAGGTAATTGTTTTCTACTAATGCTTTAATGTAATTAAGATTAAAAATGGGCAAGTGAGAGAAAGGGAATTATTCGCGGAGAAAGTCAATTTAAAGTTTCAAAGTAATTTGAAATATAAATTGCAATTATTAGAGACGAATGAGGTTATATTTAAAAAGAAACTAAAGGAAACGGAGTGTCCTAACTCTACCTACGCAGCTGTGTGCGGGTTACAGCGATGTAACGATGAAAAAAAACTAAAGATAACATACAACAGAAAGTTTCCAACAAGTTAACACTTGAAAACAATAACTGTTAATGCATACCAAAATTATAGATTTATTATTAAGAATATTATAAAATAACTGACGTAGTAAGGTGAATTAATATTAAAGAGAATTGTTTTAAAGTAAATATTCTTGGAAGTTGTCTCCGCGTTCAAACCCTTTACGCCTCTTTAAATGTCGCGAAACTTCTTCAAAATGCTCTTTAAAATAATTGTCCTATAAAATATAAAATATTATATTGTAAAAAAATATGTTTACAATTTTATTATTAATAAAATAAAATAAATTATATAGTTTTGTTGCTTAAATTCATGACTGACGAAAAATATTACTAAGATTTTTTTAGTCTTATACCGTATGTACATATGCGTAGCAGGTTACAGAAGGGAACCACTGACACTCTGTTTCTTAGATTTCCGCCCAATTTCGAGGAAATTACGTGTTGAATGGCGGAAATCAACACTGCAGTTTGTCTTGCTATCAGAGCAATGAAATTAAAATAAAGTGCTCCAAATGAGAATCAAACCCACTGTGGTCGTGTTTATAGTCAGACGCTGTGCCACTGCGCCATGGTTACCTCTCACTATGTTGACTGCCAGAATACTTGAATAATTATCAATGTAAGTAATATAAATCAGCTTCACGCTGTATCCCGCACACAGCAGGGTAGGCAGAGGGAACCTAGTGTAAAACACTCTGTTCCCCACTTTCTGCCGAATACTGGAGGCATTGCGTGTTAACTCAACGCCGCGGTTTGCCTTGACACCAGAGCGAGAAAATGGAAATGTAAGTTTAAGTAAATGTTTCATCTCCTCGAGTGGGGATCGAACCCACAACCAGTCGGTTTTACAGTCACACTTTGTGCCGCTGCGCCACGACTGGCCTCAATATAAATAATATAATTAAGGTATATTGCTAAAGTTATTGATATTTGTATTCGACATTACATTACTAATATATATAAAAAAATAACTGAGATCAAATAAAGATTAAGTTTTAGAAAATTTTGAATCAGATTAAATCATCTCATTAAGTAAATATTTAATAAACTGTGATATTATTTTCTTATGTAATTTCTTTTTATCTAACTTAGTGAGTTTATATAATATATTTTTTATATCATTCGTTTTATAAGATCTTTTTTTTTAAACTATGAACCGTATTTATTTTGAAAGGAACAAGTAGTGCGCCAGTTTGTGCCCTCGCCACATCTTTTTATATTAGATAAGATATCAAGAGAGAGAGAGAGAGAGAGACAGATAGAGAGAGAGAGTGTTGAATGGTGATTTAAATAATATATAATTATATATTATAGGTACCTATTTTGCTTTCTCTCATTCATTCATTTTAATCACGCCACTACTCAGTCAATATTTGTATATTAACTTATATTATATTGTTAGCGTACTCGTGTAAAAGAGGGTAGATTTAGGTGGAAAATAACTATAAAAGCAGTGGAATTGTGTCAATCGGGGGAACTCGCTTGTAAGTGACGGCCCCTATTGGAAGGAAACTAGTGTGAAGTATTGTTAGTAGGTGATACATATCACTTATCTCTTTCAAAATAGTTAAAATAGTTTAGAATCATATAGACGTTGTATGTTTTTAACGTGTTTCTTTAAAAACGTTACCCGCTTCCGATTTCTAACAATATTATTTCTTTTTTATAGGTATCCGTGAATACCTTTAATTTTAGTTTAAACATTCAATTTTATATTATACATTTACTTAATAATGTTTCTCATATCAAAGTAATAATGAATAAACATTTTCTTTTACGAAAAAACTGAATATTTACGAACAAATATAAAACCTAACTTTTATCTGAGCCGACAAGGCCTGACCTGTAAGTATCAAAATCCACACTTTATTAAGAAACTTGGCGAAAATTTATATGCGTAACATTATTCAAGCGTACACTGTCGCGTTTCGAGATCAGCACGTCTCAGATATTGACAGTCTAATATTATTATTAGAAGACAATGAGTGGTGCTCAGAACTGTCGCGAATTCCAAATATTTCTGACATGTCTCATACGGGCTGGTGCCAAGATATTTATCGTCACACGTATTAAATTCGTCTGGTTTTATATTCAATGAAAAGAAATATTGAAGTATTTGACATTTTCGATACATTTTCGCTAGTAATAGTTAAAGAATGGCATGGAGTGTTGAGTTTCTTTTTAGATGAATTTTAAATTTTTGTGTGAAATTGCAAATTATTTTTAAAGTTTTTTTTAAGTAATAAGCAAGAGTTAAAGAAATTTATTTAGAAACAGAATTAAATTATTTATATATATTTTATAATTATTATTTATTAAGATTTATAACGGGTACAATTAGATCAGTGATCATTATCATAGTGTTCAATAATTGATAAGTATTTTATTTCACACGCTGATTTAAGTCCCTTTTAGTTTTTCTTTTGTTTCACACTGGAGCACGAATTCGCACGAATTCTGCACGAATTCTGGAGACATTGCTTGTTAAGTGGCGGATCTAAACACCGTACTTTACCACGACCCCAGAACGATGAAATAGAAAATATTAAATATTTCATTTCCACGAATGGGAGTCGAACCCACAACCTGTCACGTTTACACTATGTGCCGTTGCGTCAAGGCTGATATCTTTTTAGTTATGGTTTATAATTATAATATAAAATATTTTTTGTTTTGCCAGCTTCAAGCAATAAAATTACCACTACGTTTTTATAGTAACGCAGAGGTGCCTTTAGTGGTATCTATTTCAAGTAAATTCTATTGAATAAAAAGTAGGACAGCTTTCCAAGTATAATGTTTTTTTTTACTATTCAACCATTTTCTGAAAGGATATTCAACCATGCTCCATTTTTCGTCTCTTATTTCGGTATGGAACCGAGAAGATATTCTTTATTCAACTAGAAAAGTAGTATTAAATATTGACACGGCCTATATAAATATTTGATTTTACCCATGTTCAAGTGTACAGTATACAGAAAAACCATACGAAAGGATTTCTTTGCGTAGCTCTAAAAAATATTTACTTGTTCTATAAATAAGCTAATCAATTTTTGTATGTATTTTATATTTCACATAACACGATCAGGTTCACGTTGTATCCCGCATCAGCAGGGTAGGCAGAGAGAACCTAGTGTTAAGACACTACGCTTCGCATTTTCCGCCGAATTCTGGAGGCATTGCGTGTTGAATGGCGTAACTCAAGGCAACGCTTTGCCTCGACACCCGAGTGGAGAATTGAAAACATCAATTTAAATAAATAATTCATTTCCTCGAGTGGGGATCGAACCCACAACCAGTCGTGCTTACACTCACACATTTGTGCCCCTGCTCCGCAACTGGCCTCCCACGGTATAACATGATGATGGGCGATATTAGTAATGTTAATATGCGTGTCTGATCTCTAATAGAGATTAGATCATTATTTGAGATAAAATCTCAAAGAAATTTGAATGAAGGTTTTTTGAAACATTTCATTTATCAGACGGATTAATATAATATAATTTTTTAAGGGTAAGTGCATAAGTTACATATGCTCTAAAAGACCATAAACATTTTTAACTTATGTCTTGACAGTACTAGAAAAACTCAATTAAATCAAATTCAGGTGTCATTTTTTAAAGTAGGCCAAAAAAATGAATGTCCAAATGGCGTTACAGCGCTGAAAATATTAATTAAGACATTGATAAAGCAGGGCTGTTCAAGTTTATACATTTTTTTTTGGATCTAAATTTATCTTGCTCTATTTTCTTATTACCGTACATTGTCCTATCATGGATACTAGAAAACCATTACTTTTACATTTGGTCTGTATTCTATTTTAATTTTTATAAAAACTCAATTCTCCTCTCAACAACTTATTTAAATTATTATTAATATTTTAAAAAGTATAAAGAAATATTGTCCATGCCGTAAAGAGAAAAAAAACTAAAAAATACACAGTAAATGGACGAAAAAAGTAGGTAAGTGTACCACCATAACGTTAACTTCGTCAGGAACCTCCCAAAACCAATTGATGCTTTCAACCTCCACTTTAAGTATCTCTTCGGGAAACGAAAAATATGATATAAGAAAAAAAGTTATTAAAGAAAGTTGACTTGTAACAATTTTCATAAAGAATAAAATTTTAATAATTTTAGGCACTGGCAAGTGTTTAATCTTTTTATTAATTTGTTTATTACTTGCATTTCTTTTACTTCAATTAAAATATTGGGCTTTTTACAAAATTGGGCTTTCCGAGTTTGTTATTTAGATGATACCGACTCTAAGAAAAAAAATATATGCCGTGAACTGTCTAATGCACTTGGGAAGTGGTTAATATTAACTTTCACAGGCTGTATAGAGATACATATTTCACAAGTAAATATTTTATAATAAAAATAATCATTACAAGAAGAAATGTATTTTCAAATAATTATTTGTGATTTTTGTCAGTCAACCACAAATGGAATACATCAAGTGACGACGTTAATTAAATATTGTTATGTTATATTAAATTTCAGCAGCTCTAGAAAAAGTTTAAATAGCAAAAATCATGTTATTAAGAAGAATGACAAATATTTCGAAGAGATTATTAAAAATAGTTCAAGTATTTTGATTCAAATATATTTGAATATTATTCCGTTATGCTATCTGAATGAAAGTTTTAGTGATAATTTTAAACTTTTAGTGATTATATGTATTTGTAGATTTTAAAATATCGTCTATTCTTTTACCAAAAAAAAAATACTTTTAAAATATTTTTCTACAGCCTGCGAATGTTAATATATGTCACTCAAGTGCATTAGCCAATTCACAGCCTGTGGTAGGATAGCCTTACAATATCAAAATGTTTGTTCTCTATAAATAATTTTTATATATTTTTTTTATTAATAAAATTTATTTAAAAAAAAAATGTTGCTTCGATGTTATTTCTAAAATTTATGAAGCAACAGTTTTAGACTTATATATGGTACAAACGGGCAACTATTGAGCTACATATAATGAGAAAATAGTTACGAGCGCAGACCCAACAGTTGGGTTTTATTTGTCAATTTTCTAAGAACATTCGATTTTTTTCCAAAAAATCACAAATTATCAAATAGCTGCTGTATCACTGAACATCGCTGAATATACATGGGGTGAAATGGATAGGCTAAGGTTGTACAGGCCAGTTCTAGGCCAGACTAGGTAGGCCAAAGACAGCCGTTAACCCATCGATCGCGTTACACCCTGTACATTTAATTTTATAACCAAAGTATCCATACATTATGTCTACGATTAATATAAATATCTTTAACAGTAAATAATAGATAATATGACAATTTATGAACAAAAACATTCAAAAATATATAGATAATAATTCTATATGTAGACGTCAACCTAATTTTACGTGACATAAAAATTATATTTTCACATCGTTATACATTTTGAAGGCCAGTAAGTAATACAAGACGTGGTTATTTAATCGAGGTGATGTTTGAAGAATACCCAACGATTGTTCACGTAGCGACCTATTATTCTGTTGTATTTTTGCGAAGTCACTAAAGCTATTACTAGAAGCTTTTAGTGATGTTTACAATTTATACTAGATAAAGGTAGGTGAAGCTTAACTCGCTATCATAGTAAAGTTCAGAAATTCCATAATTACGCGTAATATTAGCTTGCAAATTTATTTCTTGTTTTGCACAGCGGCACACTGTAAGCACATCGGTTGTGGGTTCGATTCCCACTCTGTGAAATAAGTTATTTCAATTTCCTTGCTCTGGTAACAAGACAAAGCGACAAAGAGTAGAGAATGGAGTGTTTTAACAATATGTTCTCTCTACTTATTTTGCTATATGCGCCATATAGCGTGAAAAATTAAATATAATATCCACACGGACTTCATAAGATTTTTTAAATATATTATAAGTTTAATTATATATATTTCTGACATACCGATGGCCTTCAACAACAACACTAAATAACAACAACAAATGTTACTAATATTTATTTAAATATTAGTAGGTACCTTGTTGTATCTTTGTTGGTATCTTTAACATACCATTACTTCTAACTTTACTTAGAGTAACCTAGAAAAACTTACCGTAAAAAGTTCGCCAAAGGAAATAACTTTGGTCGCGTCCTTTAATTCGGGAGGTAAAAGACTTTTACAGGGCGATTTTCCGTATTCGTGGATGATCTCACAAAGCTCTTTCATCTCTGTACATACTCGGGCTTGTGCTTCTGCTCCCCTATATTCTGTTTTTGATCCAGGAATTG
>DWMY01000147.1:0-42988 GCA_018249775.1 Heliconius hecalesia formosus
TAGAGTATATATATAATTTTTTATTATTATTTCTACTGTGTTTTGAAATCTGAAATTATTTTGACAATTTTAAAGGGCATCAAGTCCTAAGCTGCACCAGGCAGCAAATACCCTAGCTACGCCACTGGGGTAACATATAATAACGAGTGTTGTGTGTGTTGTTATAATAAAACTTATTTGTTTGTTGTTTATATTAAATAGATATATCGGTGAGAGGCCAGTCGTGGCGCAGGGGCACGAAGTGTAACTGTAAGCGCGACTGGTTGTAGGTTCAATCCCCACTCGAGGAAAATAAATATTTATTTAAATTTATATTTTCATTTCTTTGTGGTGACGAGCGTGGAGTGGTGTCAAAGAGCGGCGTTGAGTTCCGCCACTTAACACGCCTCCAGAATCCGGCGGAAAGTGGGGAACGGAGTGTCTTAACATTAGATTCCCTCTGCCTACCCTGCTGTGTGCGGGATACAGCGTGAAGCAGAAAAACTATTTTTCCACTATTATAGATAAATTAAATTATTCTTAGTAATCTTTTATCTGTTTAGTCAACAATTCAATCATTCACACCACGTTATCTCGTTGTAAGTGAACATACTTTCTGACCTTTGGTGTTAATTGTTTAATTAGTACAACATGTAGGATTCAGTTATTTCCTAGAAATTAAAATGCCTGTTTATATTATGTAGAGTTAGTTAGTTATTTGAAAAGAAGTAGTACATTGAGGCCGTCGTGCCTCAGTGGGACAGCGACTGACTGTAAACGTAGTGATTGTGGGTTGATTTTCACTCGGAGAAATTATTATATTAAGTCCGACGTTGTTTCCGTTTTTCAAGACGCGATATCTTGAAAATTCGGCGGAAAATGGGGAACCGACTGTCTTAACACTGTTTCCTCTGCCTGCCGTGTAATGTGAGAAAAAGTTCGAAGCTGTTATTTTCTTTTACATGTATTAATACGTAATAATATACACTTTGCCTGTACGTACAACAAACAGATAGATTTGTTTGTTTTCCATATCTAAAAGATTGAAAAACACGGATAAGCGACGACAATTTCACCAAAAAAATCTAACATCAAATTACCTAAGCGGGTACCAAGACAGCATATCGCTGCGCCGGCGCATATCAGATCTATCGTAAATTTTAATTGTATACATATGTTTGTAAATATCTAAACTGCTTACTTTCGTTGCACGCGAGGTCGCGCCGGTCCCGTAATTAGCTAGGCGTGTCAACAGTGCGATGCTATTGATATGAAATGGTAAACTTCGGTTTGGATGTTAAGTTCGCTGTCGTTTTCCAAATTGCCTTGTTGTTGTTGTATGTTTTTGTTTTGATGTTGTGTTGTTTTTTTTATTATTATTAATATTTATATTTAATTGTTAATTAAATATAAATATTAATTATATTAATCAAGTTAATTTAAAAACATATTGTATAAAAATGTTTACAACCAATAGTATGTTAATAAGATTATCTGAAAATAGTATAACTAATTTGTTGTTTAGTTTAGTTGTAAGTAATTTATTGTGCTAGCATTTTACAGGTAATATGTACATTTTTGAACAATTGAAACAATTAAAACTTTAAAATATGAAAATAATTATAGATAACAGGTAATTGAATTCTCCTAAAGCCAATCCATTACATTATATATTAGGTCAGCAAATATTTGCTATTTGATACCTATACTATATTCTAAATTCATATCTCTAGTTTCTATACAAATGGAGCGCCGTCCTAAGCACCAAAACATACCACGTCAACTTATTTTATTTATTACACGTTTTTGTGCTTCCTGCAAGCGACGCCTGGACGCCCGCTTATATTTGAAAAATGCAAAATTGACTCAAATTGCTTCTTATTAACGATGACAGATGTCTTGGCGCCAGGCCTAAAAACGGGGGTTCCCTAAAATAATCTCTATTCCTACACTATACGATATTATTTCAAGGGGCCTCGCGCCTCGAGATCGGATATATTGATATAATATGGATACGCAATTAGTGACAAAGTTTTTTTTAAATTTTTTTATTTATACTGCAAAGATTGTTAACTTCATTAACGTCAATATATGTAATACTAAAGTGTATGGGAGTATTAAATTGTTTGTTTTATCTGTTTCGTGTTGTACAGAAGTGTAATGGATGCCTCTGACATTAAAAATATTATAATCGTATGTCATTTTTTAATAATAAGGTTTAAGTCGATGTAACGTTAAACGAAAGATTTTAATATTTTTTTTATTACCCATATATAATATTTTAATAGAGATACGCACACCGTAATATAATTTCTAAGTAATCATTGACATTCTTATATTTACACTGAATCAACGAGAGAGAAACTAGACCTTAATTAAAAATAATAATGTATTTGAAAAAATATATGGTATCTAGGTACAAAAATTGTTGTTGTAACTTTTGACATCTCAAAAGTACCTACTTGAAAGTATATATATACTATCAATATATTTATGATATTCTAAGAGGAGCATGTATCATAATATTTTGCATTTTGTATGAAATTCAAATTGTTAAATATGAACGTACTAGTAATATGAAAATATATATTGGAACATAAAATTTTGTCGTAATGACTTGAAAGACACAACTTTACATCACAATTTGTTGCTATTTATCTTTAAAAATAAATAGAATATTTTGAAACATTTAATATATTCGTTTCTTTGCTCTGGTGTAAAAGCGAAGGCCACTCAACACGCAATGTTTCCAGAGTTAGGTGGAAAATGGGAAGCGGAATGTCTTCGCTCTGGTGTCAAGGCGAAGCGTGGCGTTGAGTACCGCTACTCAACACACAATGCCTCCAGAATGCGGCGGAAAGCGGGGACCGAAATGTCTTAACACTACGTTCCCTCTACCCTGCTACTTGCGTGATACAGCGTGAAGCTCAGAAAAAAAATAGAATGCGTGTAAAATGAAGTAAATCCAATACTTCAATTCTTATTAATAATAAAACTATTAAATATCCAACCACGGTGCCGATACGGCAATCAAACGTAAACAAAAGTGTTTTAGCTTAAAGTATTATAAAATATCACCCTTTCAAGTGACGCACGCACACAGAGTAAAGCCACGGGCGGTCCTTGTATTTAATAGTCAATATATTACCAGTATAATATATAAACTGTGCTTCGAAATATTCTCTCAAGTATTTCATTTATATATTTTAAGAACTAATTAAGTCTAAATCAATATACAAATCCAGAACAAGAATTTAAATAATTATTACAAACATTTAAAATCTCGTATATAAGTATATTTACTATATTTGTATTTGCAGAAAAAAAAACAAGAAATAAAAAAAAAACAAGGTAACAAAATTAATTGGTGGTTAAAGTAAAAAAATGCTTAAAATAACGAATAAATTTGAACCAACACCTGTCGAGTGGTCATTATAAGCGTTAAAAGCAGTATTTAAAAGCTTCTTACGTTGTGTATAGGGTCGTTAAGTATCTCTTGTACTCTAAATACAATTAAAAACTCATTGTATATTAGTATATATAAATAACGACGTTGGATACTCGCGAAATGTTTGGCTCGCGGCGTGCACGAATACCTCTGGTTTAGTAATATTACTAAAAAATTATGTTTTTTTTTGCAAAAATAATAATATTTAATGTTTTTGTTGCTTACTAATGTAATGTACTTATTTAAAATATGTTGAACGTATTATTTCACTTTGCAGACCGGTCGTGGTTTAGGGGCATAAGCTTGCGACTTACGAGCTTGCGGGTTCGATTCCCACTCCGACACACGAGGAAATTTTTTAATTGCTTCGGTCTGGCAATGAGGCAAAGCGAGAGAGAGAGTTCCGCCACTCAACTCGCAATGCCTCCAGGACTCGGTGGAAAGTGGGGAATAGGAAAGGAGTATCTCAACACTAGGTTTTCAAGTTCCCTCTGCTTACTCTGCTATGAGCGGGATACAGTGTGAAGCTAAGAAAAAAAAAATAGATTGTGCGTAAAACAAAGTAGATTCGAAAATTCAATTCATATGAGGTAATAACAAAACTAAAAAATATACAACCATATAAACAATCAAAAGTAAACAAAAGTGATTTAGCTTAAAAGTGGTTTAGAAGTGACTGTGAGTGAGGTCTCTAACTATACTAAACTACCCCACTGTGCTGCACAGCCGGACAAACATGCGAAAAGTGATCAAAGTGGATCAATATCTTAATTTTAGGAATTTTAACGATGGAAAGAAAATTGTTATTTTATATTATTTCTTTCTATGAGATGATGTTAATAATTACATTTATTTTTTTAACATTCAATATGTTCTAGGATATAATGATAAGAGAATATGATAAGAAAAGAAAAAAAATAGATAAAGTGATATAAATGCTAGCGCCAAATACCCGCCCGCGATTTTACCCGTTTTTTTATTTAATAAAATTAATTCCGTTCGTATCTCAATATAATATGTTCTCATCATAGGTACAGTTCTAGTAACTTAGTATTACCTATAATTATTTTTTTATTAATATATTTACCTACCTAATTTACGTCTGCATATACCGATTTGAAATATAGTAGCAATTTTTTTTACATTTGCCATAGTTTTAAATCGAATGCACCATTGATTTGAATAATTATCTATAGTAGTTCAATCTTGCATCAGCCTCAATTAGTATAGATATTTAAATGAATTTATATATTTGAATTGATTTAAAATTACACTGAAAACTAGGATAAAAACCAAAAGCTATTTATCGCACCAAAACATTTTAATTTCTGTCTATTACTTTATTATCGACATAGATACTAACCGACCCAATTAATATAAGATAAAGATAGATATTTATGTAGATCTGTCTGAAACCCTATGTTATTATAGAATTGTAATCACCCTTGATAGTTTTTGCGTGTCCGCCCGCATTTTACTTAAACAGCTCAAGTTGTCTCTTGCCCTCACATATTCAACTAAAACTGATATTTGTCATCTATTTACTCTAAATATTTAAAGATGTAATTTATTATTTTTGTCAGGTTCACGCTGTATCCCGCACACAGCAGGGTAGGCACAGGGTAACCTATTGTTAAGACACTCCATTCCCCACTTACACTATAATTTATTATACTCCTAGAAAATATTTTTCTTGTAAATTACTTTATAGATTTTAATTTCTCCGTAATATTTTTTTACGATGTTTTGTAAGTCCTTCATAGTTAGATGACATATATTTTTCTATTAATTATAGAGCTTTAAGATAAATCAAAACATAATTCAGCTTTACATTTTTTTCCCGCATAAAAGAGAAGACAGACAAAAAATTGTGTTAAGACAGTCCGTTCTCCACACACTGTCAATTTTCCGAGATATTGCGTGTAGAGTTGCGGAACTCAACGCCGCGGTTTATTTGCCAGAGCGGGAAAATGAACATTATTTATATATTAATCAACCCTCCAAGCGAGGATAGAATTCCCAAATATCGCACTTAGAATCTGTCACTGATCCACTGCGCCACGATGGACTCATCTATAAATCGATGTTCCTAAATTAACTGGCGAAAATAAATTCTGTACACAAGAAGTTAGGTACAGATAGTGACTTTTTTTGTGCAGCTATCAATTTTGACCTTTTACTCATACTATAACTATTTATAAGAACTAACACGATGGTACAAGTTCGGTTCTTATTCGTGGGAGTGATCATATTTCAATTATTTTCCTTTCTCCATATTTATATGTCTCGAATTCGAACAGAAAGCTGTGAACCGGGTGTCTTGACACTTTTCTACTCTGCTTTGCAGGATAAAAAGTTAGTTTTCATAATTATATTGTTTAACAAATAAAAAATAATATTAATTATGAAACTATATTTCTTTTACATATGAAATATATGTAAATGAAATTATAGGTAGGTATATAAATATTAAATAATTTTATTTTATTTCTTCAATATGGTCCATTTTTTTGTTAAAAAATAATTGTTTCCAAACATAAATATATTCTTGTTATATTTTTTATTTATTTGAAATTAATAATTATAATATTTCTATGATATTCTTAGAATGTCCTCATCTCTATTTTTTTCTAACACTATATGTGGTTAGTAAATTTTTTTTATTATATATAAATTAATAAATGTTATAACAAGTTTATATTTAAAATTATTTAGAAGATTTTATAATACCTGTTATTGATAGATGTTATACCTACTATATAAAGTTGCAATTTTAAAACATATGTATATAACCATTTATATTAATCGAAATATATATATGAGGCCATCGTGGCCCAGAAGCACAAGCGTATAGCGTGTAACGCGACGGTTGTGGGTTCGATTCCTACAAAAATTCAGCGGAACGGAGTATCTTAACACTTAGTTTCCGCTACCCTGCAAAATCTAAATGCGGGATGTGGGGGTTCCTTCCATCCTCGTCATTCATTAAAAAAAAGGAGTCAAATAAAAAGTTGTGTAAAATGCATAAATAGTAGGTATACCAAAACTGTAAATATTGCACAAAATATGAAAAACATCATTATGTTTCTATAAATACTAACCTCTAAACCATTTACCACATACCACAAAATAAAAAGAAAATTTCAATAGAAATATAAGTGGACGGAAATAAAGAAATAATAATTTTCGTTTCGGCGCTTCGGAAATCTGACAAGGTGAAACATCTTGTCCCCAGTCAAACCATTTTTTGCCTATAAAAATTTGTTTGTACCTCGCGACTGTCTCGACGAAAACCCATAAACATGAACAAGTCAGGCCGACTGCCGCTTTCCCCCACCCTGGGAAAGGCGGCGTCGTTTGAGTGGGCGTGGTTTGGCGGCAGAGGGGATAAATGGGCCAATAGGTGAACGTATTTCCAAACAGAATCTGGGGAAGGACAGAAAATTGAAGCCGCAATTGGCTTAGAGAAGCAAACCCCGCCTTTTGGGTGGAGCTTAAATCGCTCTATCCTACGGCGGAGGGGCGTGTGATTTCTGGCGCGCGCCAGTCTGTGTTGAGAAACGGAAGCGTGAAGGTGTGCCGTACCAAGGCATGATAACGCCGGCTCCTTGACGCGCAGGATGGCTGCGCCGCGCAGCCGCCGCGCATACAAACAACTGTGATAAAAAATAACTTTATTTTTCATACATAGAGTAAATACCGTCCGTGGATAGACTTTCAAAGACAGTGTTGTGTGAAACCGCCCTTATGATCGTCCCTATGGCAGCGTACGCACAGTTCGGCTATTCGTACCCGTCTGCCTCGCAGGTCAGTTCCGTTGAATTCATGTACTTTGCTGCATTTTTATTATGTCATAATTAATAGATTTGTTTTACATTGTCATAAGTTGAGATTGAATGTGTTATTTATTAAAATTGTTTATTTAAAATTGAGGAAAAAGAGTACTTGTTTCTAACATCTATTTTAGTTTTGCATCATGTACAAAAATGTAGAGTTTAAATTTCTAATTAGTAACTACTTACCTTTATAAATATACAAAATAAAATATAAATAACATTTTATATACATACAAAAATTTTAAATAAAAGGCGTATAAAAGTATATATTTGGTTGATTAATAATTAAAATTAAAATTATAGTCTTAAATAAGTAACCATTACCGTGTGACGCTGACCGACGGTATTGTTTGTACAATTAAGTATAAAGAGATCTAAATTTATTCAAACAAGTATTTTTTTTTTCTTTAACTAGTAACTATTAATATTATAATAAACATACTTTTATTATTTATGAATAGCTATTAAGTTATTCGTTATTATTGCATTTTAAAAGGAATACCATATTATAGTATGAGTGTAAAGTGAATAGGCCAATAAAATACTAGCATTTTAATATAAATATAAAACAATTATTAAAATATAATAGATGTAATATATTTTTATAAGCGTATATAAGTTCTATTTATTAGTTTATGTAAACAATAATTTAGCAATCAGTTTAAAAATACGTATTTTAAGCCTTCTTCAAGTAAAAACCATATTTTTTATGGCCATTTGCACCGGTTATAAAATATTACGCATTCAATCTCATTTAATAATTATATTTTTTTCCGTATTAAGTCTGTATGTTTCTTTGTTTATATAATGTTATTAGATAATTTTGCTTATATATTAAGAGTTATATTGTGAGAAAAAAAATATTATGATGCATTTTTGTACTTGTCTTCTGGTTAGATGAACTTATAAATGGTAATAGATCCGTTTTTTTAGTGTTGCTTGTAATGTGAGGGGTAGTGGATTCGAATCATGTACAGATTTTATATTTAAACAATCACTGTTTGAAAAAGTTGCTTAACAGGTCAACTTAAGCTATATATAGATATTATTAGACTATTTTAAAGTTTTGTTTTTAAGTTTTTCTATTTCATTTTATTAAATCTATATTTGATAATTATATTAGAAATATATGTGTGCCAAATAGTTGTGTATTATTTTCTAGTGGGCAAAATAAACGTGTGTCACCAAAATAGAGAATTTAATATCTATAGAATAGCCACCGTCGCCGTCTCTTAATACTGTAAAAACGACAATTTCGATAAAGTTTACATTGTATATATTATATATTGATAGAAATGTCTATTTTCATATTAACTAGTTTTATATATAAAGATAAAGGACTAACATTCTGTTCTAGTTCCATAACTATTCAAATACACCTGTTAGCAAGTCGGTAGTAAGTATAAATTTTATAAAAGTATAAAAAAATGAAATTTTCTTAAATGTTTTATCTTTTTGTTATATTTTTGTAATTTTTATATATTATTACTCTAAAAATAAGTTGAGAGTATGTAGTTCTCTACTATCATAATAGCAGATATATAAGCAGATTCTTTACAATTTTACTATTAATTCCAAATTCTGTAAATAAATATTTTTTCAGCCTTTAATATATTATATCAATAGGTTATGCTTTTGAAATGAATAGAAAATAAAAGTCACTTGATTATAATCTTAAAAATTATAAAAAGTTTTTAGTAAGGACCTAAGTCCTGGAGTAATGCGTTGCCCTGGTATGTTTTACCCTGCATATGTCTTTTGTATAATTTGCATATTATATTTGAAAATTATATATAAAAGGTGTCAGTTGAAAACCTTTTGGTTGAAGTACCTACTCGTGTTTTAGTATTTTTGTACCTACATTTAATGTTGCAAAACGTTTACTTTAACTATAGAGATAGAGAAAGGCACGCCAGAGGGTAGAGTAGAGACCCACTTGTCTATCTCTATACAGCTCATGGCGTTAATACACCTATTATGGTGTTAATACTCCGTATCCATTAAGACACTTCCGTTCCACATTTTCCGTCGAATTCTGGAGAGAGAAATCTGTTGAGTGGCGGAACTCAACGCCGCGCTTAGCCTATATCGTTACTAGATCGAGGTACCGAAAACAAAAAAGTATGTAGACTATATATTTTTTAGTAAAAAAATATTATAATAGTTCATTGTTTCGATTAATTCATCTATATTGGATTATCACATATAAACGCTTATGTCACTTTTTAAATACTTTCTTAGGACGGAAGTTAAAGAATACCAAATGTATCACTTCACGATACGAAATAATAAATATAATATAAACATGCTTAAGAATTCCCCGACTTAAATTAGAACCCACAAATATCGCGTTCTACCATATCATTTAGTAAATGCATCACAATTAGTCACTGTTACCAAATATTTTATAATTATTATCTCCAATAGGAAACGGAGTGTCTTAATATTAGGTTCCCTCCGCCCTACTATACGCGGGATACAGGGTTAACCTGTTTAATTTTCTCGAGTGAAACCACTAGCTGTATCTAGTGTTATTTACAACACATACTCGTGTACACCAATAATCTGAATCACTGAACCGATTTCGATTAAGGTATATCAGTGTGATGTGTGATTCCACTTGTCAAGTTGATCTCATGTGGCAGGATGAAAGCTTAATGTGAATGCCGATAAAAAATTGTGACGGTCCATTTAACCTTAGGTTAGATTTGTTAATATATTAGGCAATTGCTATAGAATACTTGTTTAGAAAAAAAATATGTTTTTTTTAAGAAGAGTCATCCATCATAGATTACCGTCGCAGCAAAAAACATTTTTTTTATATATATTATAAATAGTACTATTACCTATATTTTTAGTGAAGTTACTGTCAATTGCTACAGTACTACTTATACGTATAAATAATTTAGAAAAAGTTAGACCGCGACGGCTGCTCGGACGGCTTCATTTTCCCACTCTGGTAGATGTTGTGCGGAGTTGTGTTCAGAGAACACGCTATGTCTTGAAAATTTTAAGTGGGGAACAGACTGTCTTTACACTAGGTTCCTTCTGTCTATAAGAATTGTATGCAAAATTATATGGAAGCCGAAAAAATGCAGATATGTTAAACATAATTGAACCTGTGTGCCACTCACATTTTAAACTACAAAGATGTTAAAATGTTGTATGAAAAAGTATCTAAAGAACTGCATATGGTGTTTGAAAATATAATTTTGAGGTAAACGAACCAATTTACCTTAGGTAGGTACAGGAAATTTTATGCTTATAGCATTGGTGATAGAATAAATTTAGAACTTTACGTTATACCATCGGAACAGGTACGAAAGTTGTAAAATTTAATTTTATATTAAACTAATTTTTGTGTTTCTATACAATTTTTTTAACTATATAATCTAAAAGAGGCCAGTCGCACAAAATGTGACTGTAAAACCGACTGGTTGTGGGTTCGATCCCCATTCGAGGGGATGAAATATTTATTTAAATTTATATTTCCATTTCTTCTCTTTGGTGTCGAGGCAAAGCGCGGCGTTGGTTTCTGCCACTTAACACGCAATGCGTCCAGAATTCGGCAGAAAATGGGGAACAGAGTGTCTTAACACTAGGTTCCCTCTGCGTGCGGAAGCGTGAAGCTAATTTATTTATTTTCTAAAAGCTTATGTGGATTTTGTTTTCAAGTATCAAAACAATTTAATCTAAAGGAAGCCACTGTAAGGTGTATTTTTTTCTACATTTAACCATCATCATCCACCACAGTAACGTAAAATATAATTTTAAATGTGTGTGTGAAACTGAGATGTCTGTGCTTGCGGCGTTGAGTTCCGCCATTCCACATGTATACCTCCAGAATTCGGCCGAAAGTGGGGAATGTAACTGTCTTAATGGAAACGGAGTGTCTTAACATTAGGTTACTTTGTGCGCGCGCGTGAACCTAAAAACACAAGTCTTTGTTAAAGCAAAAATATGAAAGATATTTTGCGTGACGTGTATGACCCTTTATTTCGGTACAATAGGTTGTAATTATTAGGCAACTATTACAAAATTTCTAGCCACAAACTTAGGTATGCTATGCCAGTAATTTGCCGCCATATTTGGTTTCAACGACGTATTCAATCGCTCTGTTGTACAGTCGTTAACAAAAGTGTTTAAGGACTTTTTATAAGATTTATCTTGTCTTGTTACCTCTTTTTATTTCTTTTGTATCTAAAATGACTTAAGAATAGTACCCGCAATTATTTTTCGTTTTCCACAAATTTCTAATATCGAAACTGCTTGTGATCAACCCTATATCACGCTTTATAATGAAGCCACAGACTCTAACGCGACTTCGTTTGCTTAAATTTATTTCTTATCTTATAATAAATGGATAATATATATTTTTTTAATTATAAAACATATCCTGTGTCCTGTCTAATACCTCTAAGAATATGTGTACAAAGGTTCATGACAATCGGTTGAGCAGTTTTGGCGTGAAAGCGTAACAAACAAACTTACATTAACATTTATAATATTAGTATGAAATATGATTATTAATACAAGCCGTCTATATTCGAACCAACAATCACAATCGAAGTGAAGTCGGTGTTGACAAAACACATCCCACTGCACCGTGAAGGCGACGTAAAATTAATTTTCATAATAGCGCACACTAGTCCAAGGTACCTCCAAGGTACCTATGTATGTATATACGAGTACATGGCTGATGTGTCAGAAATTTTCCGTCTAATTGAACGAAACCGATCGAGCATTCAACGCCGTTAATTCTTAATGCTTTTGATATGGTACGCGCCACAGAGCAATTTAGAAGAGTCATCAAGCTTATTTTTTAGGTTCACGCTGTATTTTGTGCACAGCAGGTTAGGCTGAGGGAACCTATTGCTAAAACACCCCGTTCTCCCATTTTCTACTGATTTCTGGAGGCATCTGTGTGTTGAGTGGCAGAACTCAATGCTGCGCTTTTGCCTTGACACCAGAGCGAAGAAATGAAAATATTAAATACTTCATATTCTCGAGTGGAAATCGAACCCACTATCTGTCACGCTTATGCTCGTGGCGTCACGTCTGGCCATGCTTATTAAATTTATATTTTGTAGGATTGGAGTGTTAACGCTGATTAAGGGTTAACGTTATTAATAGAGATGTACTTTTTTACTATATTCATGTTGTTTACCATTACAATACGGGTTACTGTAGTATTCTTAAATTTTTCAACTAAGAATATATTCTTATTATATAATATCGTATAGGAATTTATTTATATAATAGAAATGTGGCCACGTGTTTCCTACATATATAGATTTATCTCAATAATTATTTTAAGAAACGAGACCTAAATGTCAATGATGCCATTTCTGTATTATAAGCTCAATGGTAAAAGGTAGAGTAAGAAAATGTAAAGTATTAAGACATGCCTCGTTCCCAGCATAAACGTTCTTATTGGTTTTGTGGATGATTGCTTTTGCGTATAACAACAACTAATCAAAGAGTTGTATTGCTTTCTAACTGGTTCAATCAGCGATACAAAATATAGGGACATATACAGGTATGTAGGACGTTGGTAGCCGGTGTTATATTATATTAGATAAGTAGGTTATGTTGTCTTATTTAGTACTTTTTATGTGAATTTAGGTATTTAGGTATTTGTATTTTTTTATTCAGTTTCATTCTGTATACCGCAAATATTAGGGTAGGCAAAGGGAACCCAGTGTTACCAATTCGTTCTCCAATTTTGCTGAATTCTGGAAACGTTTGTTGAGTGGCGGAGCTCAACGTAGCGCTTTACCTCGGTACCAGAGCGAGGAAATGGAAATAGTAAATATTTAATTGCTTCGAATGCGAATCAAACCCACAACCAGTCCCGCTCACAGTCACACGCTTGTGCACCTGCGCCTCAATATTCCTATAAATATTTAATATAACGTTGTATGTAAAAGCCGAAATGGAAAGGAAAAAAAAAGAGGGAAGAAGTTAACAAGTAGAGACGCTACTTTTAAATTGAAAACACAATATAATTTATATAAAAAAATATGAATTTACTTCAATTCGATGATGGAAATTTATTGTTTGTGATGTGAAATTCCCCACTAAACTTTTTTCGAAATATGTACACGCCATGAATTATTTATGTAGAATTACACACCTTTACGAGAAACGCATACGTTTTTACCCAGCTCCATAAATATTTTTCATTTTTAGTACTGTTTTAACAAATAGATAGACGTGTCTATTTGTTAATCTATACTACTTACTTTTTTCATAGCATCACACTGAATTCCGAACATGGCAGGGCAGGCAGAAGGAACATGGGACCCTAGTGGTAAATAAACACCCACCCGTTTACCACTCTCTGCCTAATTCTCGAGGTATTGTGTGTTCAGTGGCGGAACTCAACGCTACGCTTTGCCTGGTTCATGAGCGAGGAAATGAAAATATTAAATATTTGATTTCACCGAATAGGAATCCACAACCGTGGCGTTTATAATTATATTCTTGTGCCACAAAGCCACGACGGCCTCTAATACAACTTACACGGTCCATTAACACAATTTAAATATATATTAAATTTTTTTTTGGCTTTTAATCATGAAACTAACAATAAGAAAACGACTCCACTAAATAAACCACATTGTACTTGAGACAGAATATAAATGTATCTCATTACAGTAAGTAATACTAGAAATGATAGTTGATTTGTTCTTTCTTGATCTTTACATGTCTCTTCATTTTGAAAACTGCTAAAGTAGTTTGTCACCGATATCAAAATTGGTGTCAAATTTTATTTTAATATTAAAATGTATATATATATATATATATATATATATATATATATATATATATATATATTTCTCTTTTGAAATTTCCGTCGCTTTCTTTTTTAAAAAAGGTGCTTTTGAATGTAACTCTTTCTTTTGATAATAATGGATAAATATATATTATTAAAATGATTGTATACTATTTTGTTCGCAGTTTTCGCGATGGCTACTCAGTTTACTTTAATTTCAGCATTTTATTATTATTCATATTGCACATTAAGATTTTTTTATTTCAAAAAAAAAACAGCTTCACGCTGTATCCCGCACACTGCAGGGTAGGCAGAGGGAACCTAGTGTTAAGACATTCCGTTCCCCACTTCCTGCGGAGTTCTGGAGATATTGCGTGTTGAGTGGCAGAACTCAACGCCGCGCTTAGCCTCGACACCAGAGCGAAGAAATGGAAATATAAATTTAAGTAAATATTTCATCTCCTCGAGTGGGGATCGAACCCACAACCAGCCGATTTTACAGTCACATTTCGTGCCGCTGCGCCACGACTTTATTTCTAAATATTATCTTTTTAGTTGTTTAAATAATCTATTTTTCGCTAAGAGATGAAAAAATGAAGTTCGAAGTCTACCGAATCCTTATAAAATCCAAAAAATATGAGCGACTGACTGTTACGTAGTTACCTATATAAGTACAAAGACAAACACAATTTCAAAATCCAAATAAAACTCCCACCAAACAACGGCAACATTCGAAAACAAACAAAAACATTATTCAGAAATCAGTTAAAAACGAGGGTATTTCGAGTTTTGGAGATAAATAACATTTAGCGGGTGGAGCCGCTGGGTTGTGAGGTCGGGGCAGTCAATTAAACCGCGCTGCCGGTACCGGCCCGGGGTTTATTGTGGACGTTGTGTGACCTCCCAGCGGATCTCCAATAATAGACACGCTTTACGTGGCGTTGCCGAATTGTTTTTGAATTTATTCAATTTCTATATGGGTAGTAAGTAGGTAGGTGGGTCGTTCTGGTTGTTAGCTGATATGTTAGTAGTTGTGTGAAGATGCGTGTAGATTCGACTCCCGTATGGAGGAATGGGTATAGGAGCAAAATAAAATGTATTAGAGTATTGCACAACAATTATATTACGTTACGGCGGCGAAGGTGCGGCGCTGAATAACACCAATCAATACGAAATGCATTCAGAATTCGTCGGAAAATGGATAGCGGAGTGTCTTAACACTTAGCTTCCTTTGATCTGAATCTGATCTACATGATACCACACAAATCTGCTAATAGGTCAATACTACTACAGATTAGCGCATAATAGGATCCATAACCATTTTCACAGAACAAAGTAAGACATTTCTAGTAAACACTAGATGTGTACGTACTTAAGAGTTAAAATTATAATTCTATCAAAGCAAAACCTATTACTCAGGTTATTAAACAAGCTGATTTAGATGGTACATGCATCTGAAATTGGTCGGTCGCGGCCAATTGCACTTGGTTCACGCGTCTGGTGATTTCCCATTTAATTCGTTATGTACTACGAGCCGCCGAGCCGTTTTGTGAGTTTTCTCTTTTTTTTTTATTTTTCTTTTAGTTTCACGCTGTATCCCGCATATAAGAAGGTTAGGCTGATGTAGCTTAGTAGTAAGACACCCTGTTCAGCATGCCCAGTCGAAATCTGGAGGCATTGTGACCCGTTGAGTGATCCGCATTTTGCCTAGACAAAAGAGCGAAGAAATGAAAATATTTCATTTCCTCGAGTAGGAATCGAACCCACAACGTGTTCAGTCATACGCTTGTGCCCTTCTGCACTTATTGGCCTCATTGGACTTTCTTTTTATATATTTTTATAATAACAATTGTAAATCCATGAATATGCTTATAAAAGTGTTTGCTTATAAGAAAGCCATTGTAAGCTTTGAATTAGAATTTATTGGAACTTTTTTATAAAACATATTCAAATTATTTTTTTTTTATGAAATGCACATAATCATATTAAAATGTTACTATTGCTTAAGATTATTATTAGATAGGCATATTTTTTATATTTTTTAAAATATTTTCTTCAAATTTCAACTAGTTTTTCATATTTATTTTTAAAAATGAATTAACTGTTAATAAGATATATTATTAATAAATCAATTTTGTAATGAATGTGCATTGCTTATATAAGATTTTCTAAGCATTTTAAAGTAAGTTAGTTATATAACACAATAAATTATTACACAAAAGGAAAAGGTAAGTGTCATATCAGCACACAGCTCTAACTCTGGGAACGAAGCCCTAGTAATATAAGGTAAGTATATATAATAATATACTAATATTACATGATTTTCAAGTCTTACCTCTCTGGGGGATGAAAAAGAAATTAATATTCGTGCTTCAAAGGTCCTGGACATGTGATTATAACTTTTTTATAGATACGCCCACGCGGTTTTGACAAACATATTTGATAAACATTTTTAAAATGTTAATCCACACTTAGGAAATAAGTATAAACTACTTAATAAGTATAAACTGCTAATAAAATATTTGACTTAAGCACAGACAGACAGAAGCGTTAAGGTTTAACAAAGTGTCTTAAATGAATTTCATAGAAGATATATGACATTATAATTAAAAAATATAATTGAGAAAAAACAAACAAATCTGGAGAATGTATTAAAAATATACTACAAAATGCGTCTACATCCGATACAATATACGTATGTGGAAACAACATAAATATGAATCAACTTATTCCAACAACAACACATATTTAAAAGAATAATTGATTCGTACAGATCATTATAGTCCATTAATACTATAGTTATTGAGGCAATTTTATCGAATCGGAATCGATATATAAGCGGTGTGGCGTGTGACAATTTCATTTTTACGATGCATCTAAAGATTAATTATAGCGTGAAATAATCGATGTATATAAAAAAAAATGGGAATATCGGTATTGTCGATGCAATCTGCGGACGGTAATCGAATGAATGGATGAATGAATGCATTCGATTTAATTATTGGTTTTGTGAAATATTTTGGACACGTCGCAAGGCGTTACAACTCTGAATCGCAATTGTTTTTGTTGTACTTGTCATTGTTGTTGTTGTTGTTGAAATGTTATGCTGTTATGTTGCACTAGTTTCCTCTCGCGACGTCGTTCGTGTTGAGTTTATGTCGTTTCTCTAAGTACTTCTATTTAAGTTGAGCAGGTTAAAGATATTTATACCTATTTAAATTTGGCTAGGCTAGTTCGTTAGTTAGGTCGTTTCTATTAGACTACTATTTTTATTGAGTGTTGTATCTTAAACGTATGAAACGGAATCCTTAGAGAATTAGACAGCTTTAGCTAGGCTGCTAGCATTTTATATTAGACTTTCATTTTATAAAATCTTTAATATTGCATTATGTTGACGAACTTTTTCTGAGGCCCTATTTTATTTTTCATTAGTTGTTCAGACGTTCAAAATAAATTGTTGTCTTTATTATATTGGCAAAGATTAATATAACTATAACTATAATCCGACTTAGACCCAGCAAGGGATGCGCCATGGTTGACAATTGACGTCACACTTACACTATATATGAACACTCACACAAATGCAAAGCTCAGCTTAGACCTCGCGTACTATATTTCAGTAAATAGCAAATATTATTAGAACGTATATATTATGATGTTATTATGACATTGAATTTATCAGTAAGTTTTGATCATACATTTATATTATATACTTCCCGCACCTCCCGAATCAACAAATATATGGCTGGCTGGTTCGCTAGTTTAACACAACTCTGTTGTTTGTTTAATCTCAACAGAAAATCTATTTTATAATAAACATTTTTTTATGTTGATTTATGTTGGAATTCATAACCTATCACTCTCTCATCTGCTTTCTTAGAACACAATTTATTTTAGCAATAACATTCTTAATAAAATAACAACGAAAATTTGATTTTGATTGAAAATTTAGCGAGTTACTTCGCTATATTAAATTTCATGTTAGTGTCGCGAGAAACGTATCTGCTTTCATGTTTCTAGGAACAACCTGGTAAATCTTTTATTATAATTTTAATCATTTTGTGACGTACGATCAAACAACTTTTATTAAAACAATTTTTATTTAATTTATAGCTGAGGTCGACGTGGCGCAAAGGCACGAGAGTGTGATTGTAACCCGATGGTGGGTTCGATTGCCACTCGGAGGAATAGATTATTACTCTGCAAATCAACACGCAATACCTCAAAGTTAGGCGGAAAATGGGAAACGGAGTATCTTAACACTTTTTTCGGGTTACAGAGTAAAGCTGAAAATAAATGTATTGCTAAAAGAATATTCATTATTTTTTTTATTAATGTTGCTACAATCAGTACACAAACTATGTCAAATTATTTTGTCTAAAAGACAATAACATACATACCTAATTATAATTAATTTACTTCAATAAATGTTAAAACGTCCCTATTAAAGCCCAATATGTCATTGTTTATTATAGTCGAAACCTTTTTCGAATTTTCAACTTTTGTACATTACACGTACTAAATGCCCATATAAGATAAAGTGGAAGTTTTTATAACTTTTAATTTTTTAAAATTCTTCGTACTTTCGAAGAAGGCATAATTACTAATAATTTACTAATTTATATAGCAATGGTAAAATACGTCAATAATTTTTTTAAGGTTCCGCAACCAACAAGAAAAATAGGGGACCCTTATCAGGGGATCACTTTGTTGTCTGTTTACCAGTCTGTCTGCCTATCCATTTTTCAAGATCTTATTTCTCAAGAACTCATAGACCTGTCAAGTTGAAGTTAATATAAAGTATCCAAATAGTGTAGATTTAGAGCTCAGAAAAAAATTAAAACTTCTATATCAACACATACAAAAGATACGAGGGATTATGTTCTATTTCGCCGCAGATGTTACAAAATTAACAGCGTAATCAAAATCTATCTTAGGGTTCCTGTTGAAATATTAAATTTGGAAAAAACATTACAAACTTACATTATTTGTAATTAATTTCATACAAAAATGAGTAAATACTCTTGTAAACTTAATTTTGTCAACCCTTATAAGGTGTATCTAGCTCACATTAACCTACAGTCATAAAATTGATACGGCACCCTAGATGCGCGAGTCCGACTCGCACTTGACCGGTTTGTATTTTTTCATAAAAATTACACGACCTTTTTATTAGATATAATTGACTTTGTATTTGGTCTTGTAACAATATATTTGCGTTACTTATATGAAATAAAAGTTTTATTTTATTATGGTGGTAAAGGCCGCAAAAACATAGTTAAACATATTTTATTTATGTTGTAACAAGAAGTATATAATTGGCCTTATATTGCAAGATGGCTGCAGTTTATTCTCGTACTGCATTATGTATTCAGGCGAAGAGTGTGAGACGGTCCTGTATTGTTTTTCACATCCGGACTTATATAGCTTACAAGAGTTTAAATTTCTTAAAAATAAAAACCAAACCTATATATTTTAGATAACGTAATATTCATATATATATATATATATATATATATATATATATATATATTTATATAGGTAAGTACAAATTTTCTTTTTATTCAATGGATCTGGGGGGATCACATCTATATTGAGTGAACTATAATATTTAAGTTAGTCAACTTTTATAAGTAGTACTTTGCGTTGACCTACAATTTTGAAATTGCTACGGAACCCTAGGTGGTCAGTTTCGCACTTGACCAATTTTCTTTTTCAAAATAACTTTCGCGCGTTAGATTTGGTAATTATTTTATTTCATAGCCAAAGTTGGTATGAAATAAAAGCTTAAGCGCAATGTAGGCGTTTTGCCAGACCGTTTCGTTACATCTTCCGGAATTTTCATATTTAAATAAACATAAAGGGGACGATTTTCTGTGACTGACGTCTGCGGTCAAATGACGCCGAAATTAAGACCTGGATGGATGGGTGGGTGGTTGCTCATTCAAATATTTATATTCATTATAACACATTAAAATGTTGTTTTTTGTTAAAAAGGGTAGTTTGAAGTGGACAAAGTTAAACGTGTTATTTATTGTCGTGGCACAGTTAGAATATGGAAAGATTACACGCGATGGTCGCGGATTCAAGTCTCACTTTAGAAAAATAACTTTTGGGGGAGTACTTTTAGAGGAGTACTATAATCAAAATATATTCGTATAGGTTTGCCGTTCCATTTGAAACCTGTAAAGTAGGTGAATATTGAGAACGAAGTGTTTTATCGCCAGTCTCTGTACCGACTGCTAGAAATGCTACTTACCGTAAGTTAATGTATATTTAAGATAATTACAGTAGTTCTTTTGATATTGATAGGCTTATTGCTCGAGGGCCTCGTTAAGAACTTCGTAAATATAATAAACTGAGAATTTCATATAATAAAACAAGTTTTCTCTTAAAAATTATTTGTGATAAATGGAATTAGAAGTGAGTATGTGCATTTTACTTCTCCTACATATATTATAAGTAAGACTCTCAATCTGTAGGTCTTCTTTTTTATTACTGTTTTTTTTTGACCAAAGTAAAAATGTAATAATTTTCTTTGTATTTTTGAAAAAAAAAAAAAATTTGAATCTTTAATAAAATCACATTTCAAATTGGTGCATACATATATACTTTTTAGAAAAATACTTTAAATTAAAGTTAAATGTAGGAGTACATATAATTTCCGATATAATAAAATTGGAAATTTTAAAATCGACTAATACCATAATCAATGATGCATCGATTGGGAACATCCTATTTCTCGATCAATCTCATTCAATAGTAGTTTAGGGGACTTCAGTACCTATAGATATCACCCCATGTATGCTCAGCGATTTTCAGTGTTTTGGCAGATATTTGGATTACCGTTGGGTGTGAGGTCGTGTCGTATTTTCCTTAATATAGTTCTATGGTAGAACTTTCAATTTCAATTAACTTCAAGCGAACAACATCAAGTCAACAAACAAATTTTAAAAATCAAAAAAAAATTACAACAAAACAATTAAAAAAATATATACATTTTTATAACCTTACGTTCGAAACACACTAGTATGTCCCCATCGGTGGACTAACATCATTATAAGAATAAGATTGTTATCACAGCTTATTATATGAATTTACCTAAATTATAAAAGTTTGATCGTGTAGCATTAGACTTTAGCCCCGGGCAAACACTAAACGCTATTCCGGGCACGCCATTCAAATCGATAACCACTCATTATAATGATTGCCGACGTTTTTTCTCTACAGGAGTCGTTTTAATTTGAACCCACGAACACGAACTGACTACTCACTAACTACTTCAGAAATTATACTATATAGGTACTAAATATATATATATATATATATACGTAAGTTATTTTAAACGGAAGTATTATGTAAAATGCATCATTTTTTGTTTAAGTCATAACAATGAATTACGTTTGTGCATAATATGTATAATATTTAAATATTAAATTTGGGTAAAAATTTTGGATTTAGTTCGAGGGGTGCATTATTAATTTTGGGCTTAAGATTTATATTGAAAAAAGTTTGTGGTACAGTCCAAAATGAAAGTTTACGTTTCAATTAATTACATTTCATATTGAGAGAAAAAGAATAAAAAAAAAACATATGTAAAGCGTACATTTGTGATCTTTATATTTTTACTGAATATTATATACGAAATAAATTATTACCACTGAAGAGGTACTTAAAACCTCGAGTGTTATCTCTTATCTCATTTATTTTATCTCGTGTAAAAGTATAGCAGACTGTTTTTTTTTTCAACTGCTTCATACACCATGTTTAACGCCCGCTACATTTTATAGAGTTTTATGAGCGAAATTAATGGAATTCGTAGCTAATGTTGATTTAAATTTTTTTTATAATTACTGTAACAACTTTAAGGTACCTAATAAGATATCTTAATATATTTAAGGCACCCAAGGTTTTATAATAAGTTATCTTAATATAAATGAAATGTGTTTTATTAAGAATAATTAAAAAAAAAGACCAAGTTCACTTTTAATTGATATAAAAATAAGTATTAAAATGAACACAAAGTAACAGAAACAAGTTTTGTTACGCTGCTTGGTGAATAATGATGTATTCTCGCGAAATTATTAGATTTACATATTAAATAAAATAAATAAATCATCATCGATTTAGTTTGGTTTTACCAAATAATTTAATATTATTCTTATAAACAAAGTACCGGATATGAAAATTATCTTGAAAAAGTTTCAAACATATTTAGAGATTCAGTTTTGGTTATAACCAACCACCGTGTAAGACGTATAACTAACGTAGACGTCTAACACGTAGTTACTAACTCAAACGAAATTTAGAAAGTCAGTCAAGAACCCTTATTTTTGTTTGAAGTTTGAAGGGATAATAAAATTTCACTTAAAAATACACTTTTGGAAATGTTTTAAAGCAGTTCCACGAATAAGAATTGCGTATTCAGATATCTAACAGTTATTTTTTGATGTTGCTGGTTATTTGCACGCGAGGCTAATTTTCAAGATTCTTTCATGTCGAATGCTAACGTGACCTATTAAAGTTAGTAAAAACACCCTCGCACGGCTGTCTGTCTGTCTGTCTATGCAAGGGAAATAGACCTAAATTGGAATCTTGACCACAATATCAAATTTTAGAGCAAATAAAATATCAATCAATATAGAAGAATATAGACATTGTTTTCATATTATTTTTCTGTGCGTTGAGAATTATTTGTTTTATTTTTGTATAATATTATGTCATCTTAATCGTGATCTCGTATACTAAAATTATTAACTTAGAAGATTTTATGGCATTCACTGAAATTTTATAATTGTTACTGTTTACGCATAACTTTTTCTTGGTTGTCATTGTGGGATTTTATAGAAATAAATAGACAGACTCAATTATAATAAACAATAAACTTCCATATATAGATAGGAAGATCCTTTATATGAAAACTTTACTGTACAACACATAAAGTATTTACAACACCTTATTTCCTAAAATCCTGTCCACAACCAAAATACTCAATGTTGAACAGGTCTCTACATAGGGAAGGTGAATATAGTTAAATATTAAAGAGGAGGACAGTTATATACGCAGAGGGCAGTGAGTGTCCGAAATTCAATCAAATATTAAAGTGATGCCGAAGCTCCCCTATTACCTGGACGACAGGATTTAGTAGGCGCATATGGAATGAGGCCCCGCCCAGGTTCAATTAAGGTGGAAAAGTTCTATAGTTTTGGGCGGTTTGGAGCTTTTTTCGTTGACAGCTTTGACGTTTGTGATGTAGATATTCTAGTTGTCGTGTGGTTTTAGGTTATGAGAAAACATTGTTTGTCTAGTTTAGAGGTTTTCGGTTTTTGTTTGAATTTTGTAGGCTTTTTTTATATTAAACTCAAATACATTTTGTAATAGATAGAGTGTCTTGACGTTAGGTACTCTGTCTGTATTCTGCACATAGCAGGTAGAGGGAACCTGGGAACCCAGTGTTATGACATTCCGTTCCCATCAAGATACTTCCCTTTTGCAGTTTTCGATAATATTCATACTCAATACATAATTTATAATAGGTTCTGGATTATTGATTCTTGTACTGTCCAATTGGCCTCTCCTAGAATAAAAAAGTAAATGAGGAACAAACTTATTCGTCGTTAAGTCAGCACATTACCTTATAGAAATAAAAATCTATCAGATAGATATAAAAAGTTTTTAACATTTTGATAACAGACACAAACACAAACAAAGGAGCTTTGTACCATCTTTGTTCCTGAAATGAAATATTTCGTATATAACAAAGTAGGCAGAAACATTTTATTTAGTTATTCTTTTAATTAGTTTATTATTTTAATTAGTTTATTGATCCAAGGATCAATAAGCTCCATTTTCTACTTTTCGTTTCGATTTCGAAATAAAGTATCATGAGTGTTGGAATTTGACGCTGCACTATGCACATCAGACATTGCCCCGAGTAGGAAAAGAACCCAAAATCATCGCATTAACATGTAGATACTGTACCACTTCGATAGTGTCCTATTGGTAATTTTATAAAAATATTTAACAGTAAAAATATATATTTGGCTTTTATAAATATGATCTATAATAGAATCCAAAATCGATAAAATAACAGAGCTGACACTACTTCAAAACCTATTTATATAGAGTTTAGTGCTGTTTCGTTCACATTTCTTGTTTCATTTCCTGCGTTATAATTAAAATATGCAATAAATGACTAATTTATCAATCTAGTTCTCAATTAGTTTATCTCGTGATAAATTACTTTGATACATTCGGTTAAGTATTCACCAGGAATTGCTTATTTTGAATAAAACTGAAATAATTTCTACGAAATATTATAGTATTTAAGTGAAATGTTTATGATCGTTTTATATTTGTTTTTTTGAGAAGAAACTGGTTTTCCTCACACCACACGAAAGAGTTAGCAATCTACATTTAAAATAATTCAATGTAGTACTTCTAGTTAAATTGGAAAATGGTAAATAATATAATTCTTACCAATCATGAATGTGACTCGATTATGATATAAACTCAAAACTTCATTCAAAAACTTCCCAAATATGTTATATATATTAGTATCAATAGCCACTTGAGGCCAGACTTGAGGCCAGTCGTGGCGCAGGGGCACAAAGTGTGACAGTAAAATCGACTGGCTGTGGGTTCGATCCCCACTCGAGGAAATAAATTATTTATTTACATTTATGTTTTCATTTCTTCGCTCTGGTGTCGAGGCAAAGGACGGCGTTGAGTTCCACCACTCAACACGCAGCGCCTCCAGAACTCGGCGAAAAGTGGGAAATTGAGAGTCTTAACACTAGGTTCCCTCTGCCTACCCTGCTGTGTGCGGGATACACCGTGAAGCTGATTTTATTTGATTTATTAGTATCAATCATTTTTCTACAATCAGACTTAAAGGGAAAAGAGTAATAAATAGCCCATTCCGCTCTCTTAACTAACAAACTTTTAAGTTAATAGAACACAACACTCCGCCTCGTTTAACCAAATATCCAAGTTTATGGTTATTTATGGGATTTCCACTCGCAGCCTTTTCGGCAAAGGGAGCAACCCTTGTTTATTCAACGAATCTTTTTCTCATAATATTACAGAAAACGTATCAATAGTGTGAGTGAAGTATAAAATAAAGTACAGGCCAGTCGTGGCGCAGGGGCACGAAGTGTGACTGTAAAAGCGACAGGTTGTGGGTTCGATCTCCACTCGAGGAAATGAAATATGTAATATTTTCATTTCTTCGCTCTTCACTCAACATGCAATGCCTCCAGAATTGGGCGTAAAGTGGGGAACGGAGTGTCTTAACACTAAGTTCCCCCCGGCCTACCCCGCTGCGTGCGGGATACGGCGTGAAGCTGATTTTATAAAATAAAGTAAGTCAAATTATCGGATGTAATTAACAAAAACATGTAAAATCTTTCTTGATAGCAACCTGTAATTATAACATAGATAATATCAAAATAATACCAAAAGTACCGGCGATATGACCGGATCTCTCGATCCGCTGCGATAACCGAATATGGGAAAGTTTGTTAAGAATTCGGCAAAAACTATTAATTAAGTATTGATATATATCATAATTAGAATATTCTGTTATAGAATAAATGTAGGAACTGTATTAATATGTGTGCGGTCGAATTACATGATTTTTCATTATTCTATTTGGTTGTTAGGTCCCGTTTGTTTTATTGGAATATTATAAATTGAGATAGTGTGCGGTTTAATATATAAAATGTCATATTATTTTCGAATCATACGTTTCATTTTGTAAAACAAATCCAAAATACATCCAAATGCTCAAAAACACCAAAAACATTTTTCTCCATAATTATAAGGCAATTTAACTTGTTTGCGAATCCCCGAGTGTAATACAAACTTAATTTACTATCAATACAGCCAGTATCCACAACGGAGGCAAATAGAGTCCCAGAGACAAGATGATCGCTTGACTGCTACTGTCAACAGAGCATTCAGTAAAGGAAGTCAGGGCAATCCAAACACTTATTAACCCTTAAATTAAATAAAAAAAACGCTATAATTTAGTTCAATCTGTCAAATGAAAAGTGCTCCGCAAATGCTGGGGTGGAGATTAATACCGCGTGGGTGTGTATCAGATATGATGGGGTGGAACGTGGCTTGCGGTCGATATGGTCGCGTTTTTTTGGTTTTCCAATTTTTTTTATTTCACGT
Organism: Heliconius hecalesia formosus; assembly: GCA_018249775.1. Lineage (NCBI taxonomy): Eukaryota > Metazoa > Arthropoda > Insecta > Lepidoptera > Nymphalidae > Heliconius > Heliconius hecalesia. The sequence goes on from DWMY01000147.1 coordinate 26,222, forward strand.
TTAACTGGTTATGGAGATATTAGAATGTGTGATGTGTTTAAGGATTGTTTTATAAATGGTTAAGCAAGTTGATGAAGGTTTGATATGTAGCTGTATTTAAAGGTGTTACTGTCGTACTTAAGTGTTATACTTGAATAGGTTTTTTGAAAGTACACAATAATAGAGAAAGAGAAGATGTTGTTATATCTAAGTTAATTATTTATATATATATAAAATATAATTTCAAATTATATTTTATAATTTTTTTTACAATTTTTTATAATTTTTTTTCATTTTGAGTCTTCTGTTTTTCCCAAGTTCATCCAAACTACACTTGATTTAACATTAAAAAATAATAATAATAGTATAAAAAAGATTAGGAAATATTTATCTTGATATACCTTAATTACACTATAACAGAATATTGACATGTTTACTACAGTTGCAACCATTTATTAGATATCTAGAGTAGTTGGTTAAAGCAAATACAACATATCAGTACGTACATTAACTTAAAAGCTATATTAAAATTGACTCCATTAATACCATGTGGCGTTACAGAGATTCCATTTTATATAGAAATATTAACTGTATTCCATCATTTCATTTATCTATAAAATGCTGTCGTACTATTAATATAGATAGTTTATTTATTTTTGACATTATGAATATGTCATCTATTTCTAATTTAATATATGTATATAATAACAATGTTGTGAGGCCAGTTGTGGCGCAGCGGCTCGAGTGTGTGACTGTACACGCGATAGGCTGTGGGTTTGATCCCCACTCGAGGAAATTAAATTTGATATTTTCATTTCTGGTGTCGAGGTGAAGTAAGGCATTGAGTTCCTCCGCTCAACACGTAATGTACTTAGTCAGAATTAGTGGAGTAGAGTGCCTTAATATTAGTCTCCCTTTAGCTACACTGCTTCATGCGGGATACAGCGTGAAGCCGAGAAAAGAAAAGAAAATCCTTTGTTTTCTTTTAAATTTATATTTAATTAGCAGTTGCCACTGAACATAGGTGTGCTTAATATATATGTATTTGTTATTCTGTTAAAAAATGATATTTAAATTGCAATATTAGAATTTGCAATGCAATACATCTGAATCGAGTTTCTTAATAGCTATACCTATTATGATGGTATTTTATCTTTAAGTAAATCTTTATGGTTGCGACTTCAAATATCTTTTTTGTTAGTGAATGTAAAACATTTGATTTTTTCATGAAATTAATAGACTGTAGATCTGAGTATATGGTTTGAATTTCAACTCGATATCTCCAAGTGTTTCTGAGATACAGGCTCTTGACAGACAGTGACCTTACAAGGCTTCCTTTTTGCTTAAGAACTCGTGTGGAACTCTAAAAAATAATAAATAAGGACTAGAATTTTTTTATATGATTTGTTTACATCTCATGTACGTACACCATACGTATCTTTCGCAGCTCGAGGGAATTGCCTAGAATCTGGGCAGCAAATTAATACCTAGGTGTCACTAATAGCTCTATAAATTACAGCCAACGATAGTACTCGCATAATTAACTCCCAAACAATTATTATTGCGAACGGTTTGTCCTTCAACGGAAATAACTTAATTGCATTAAATCTTAAAAAGTCAAGTTTGTTGTGTACGAAAGACGTCTTTGCAAATATATGGGAAAAACATTGGAGAAACATTTAGCTTATTTTTTAGTCAATAATAAAAAATATTGTTTTATTTGTATATTTTTATTAGTGATTTATCCGCGGCTTTGCCTGCTTTTATATGCTATTCTGGTGAATATGTGATATTATTTGAAGTTTCATCTAAATCTTTTCAGTATTTTTCGCGTGAAAGTGTACTTAATGACTCATATTAATTAATATAGAGCGAAATTTACTTTCATCAATATTGTACTACAATACAAATTATATCAATAAAATTAACCATACAAACTACATATTATAGAGGCCGTCCTGGCACAGCGGCACAGCGACTGTAGGCGGGGAGGTAGATTCGATTTCCTTGCTCTGTAATGGCAAGACAAAATTCGATATTAAGTTTCGCCATTCAACACAAAAAGTCTTGAAAAGTGAGCTATTTATTCTGCCATGCTACTAGTGGCATACCAAAGTGAAGAAAAAAAATTTTTTTTAGCTTCACATTGTGTCTCTCTTGTAGCAGGGTAGGCAGAAAAAGAATGGTGCTAAGACACTCCACTTCTCACTTTCCGCCGAATTCTGGAGGCATTGCGTCTTGAGTGACGGAACTCAACGCCACGGTTTGCTTGTAATAATGATTTCTTATAATTGGAATAGGTAGAGACTGTCTTACTTATTCATCAGACACCTTATCAACAGCCGACAACGGAATCAGAGATAGCTTTATAATATACGAACGTAATAACACGTAATATACGTAGCTGGGGACTAATTACCTGTATACATGCTACAATTTTAACCACAGACTATATTCAACGGCTTACAATCAAGCTTATGTTGGAAATATTGTGTAACAAAATCTATATACCTATGCATATATTTATAGGTATGTGAGTTAAATTTGTATAGGACGGGGATAAGATTTTTATTTTTTTAAATGGATTTACGCAATTTTGTAATTTTTTATATATATATATATATATATAAAAAAAGTTTTGTTTTCTTTATATTTTTTATAAAATGATAAAAAAATATGCTTTTGATAAATATTCTTACATATAAAAGTACGTATACGGATTATCACTTGTATTTTATAATTATCTTATAAAGTTAATCTTCTTAGGATGTCATTCATTAATAAACATTTTTTTTATATTTACAATAACAAATTGTCAACAATATCAACAATTGACCTCCGTTGTGGCGCAAAAGCACAAGCGTGTGACTGTAACGCGACGATTGTGCGTTCGATCTCTACTCTTAGCTCTTAGCTAATTTCTTAGCTCTGATACTAAACCGAGTGCCAGTGCCATGCGAAAATTCGAAAAGGTGAAGAACTGAGTGTCTTAACACTAGATTCCCTCTGCCTACCCTACTACACGAGATACAGCGTGAACCATACAAAAAAAAACATCAACAAAACACATCAAACACACAAACACACGAGCTCGTAGCGCATTCTTTTCCACTGATGTGCATAGCCTGTGACAACTTTCGGACAAATATGGCCAGCGATGTCGCCTGTCGGAGTCTTTGTAACTGTAGCTCGGAGGTGCGAAACGCTCGCGTCGGTGAACTGACTCCGATTTCACTTCTCCTCAATATGTTCTGGCTACGTTCGATTGTGGCGTGCGCCCATTTTTTATTTTTTTATTTTATTCGTTAGTTCTGTTCTGATATTTGAGTTACGGATTTTTTTTTATATTAAATGGTTCTATGTAAAATAAGTAGAAAAAATATTTTGTTGTTATGTTTATATAAAAAAATAATAAAACAAAATGTATTTATTTATTTTTAACGAGTGACTGTAAATTCCGTGGAAAATAGAGAACGGAGTGTCTTAATTGCAATGTCACTAGATTGACTCTGCCTATCCTGCTATGCGGAATACAGCGTGAAGCTGAAAAAATATTTTTTGTTAACAACATTCATATTCATACATTTTATGGCCTTCTAACTCCTAAATAAGTATATACTGTGTGTGACGTAGTCATTGAATTCTCTGCTTTATACATAGTGTTGCTTCAAATTGTCGAGAGACATTGGAATTAAGTATATTAAATATAAATAAAACTATATCAATATCTTATATAATATATTTGGTTTTATAGTGAGATCTATATTGTCGATATTATTCAAAATCAATCAATCATTAAAAGTTAGTAATTACCTGCCTCACAACGTTATCTAACGCTTAATTCTGTAAGACGCAAGGCTCTACAAAAATCTTTATTAAATATTATTTGATGAAAGTGAATAAATTTTATACCTATAATTATATATTTGATAATCTGTAGTCTCTATTAGGTATAGATAATATTTATTCTACGGCGAAAAGAGGTTAAAACTATAAATTAGATTCCGTATGATTTGATTAACAGGATTGATCTGGAAAGTAGAGAGCTTAATAGATATTGATTTATGTATAAATTTATATATTTCATTGTCTTCTGGCTACAATTCGTGGGCAAAAGATTTTTTTTTACTTCACGCTATATAATAGTAGTCTAGTGTTAAGATTCCCGTTCCCCACTTTTCGCCCAATTTTCTACGTATAATATAACGTTGAGCGGCGGAACCGCGCTTTGCCTTTTCACCAGAGGGAAGAAAAGAAAATATTAAATAATTAATACCCCGAATAGGAATCGAACCAACAACAAAAGATTATACCAATACACATTTATCAATCCTGATTTACAGAACAGTCAACCGCACTAGAAAAAAAAATGATAGAGACGTGTTTATTCTAAATGGGCCTAAAAAGTATGAGGACGATTGACTTTGTTTAAAGAAAACAAGGTGGTATCCTCAAATGAAGCATTAGTGGTCCAAGTGGGGTGATGTGTACATAGTAACTTATGCTATTATATCTAAGACAACTTCGCTTTATTTGATCATATCTTTGAAGTTCTTTAGTCCTCGTCGAACCTTTTAATCTTTTACCGCAAAGTTTAAGTATAAATGTATTTGTTGTTCAACTTAAGAAGACGTACAGGTATAGAGAATTATTTGTCATTCCACTCATATCACGGTATAATTGAGATTTTTTTCGAATTGGAAATACGATCGTGATATTTGAACAGATAACCCTTTTAGGAAAATTTATTACATAATATCTCAGTAAGCAGATCAAGATTTTATTTTAATATAATAATGAAAATATGATGGTAGGATATATTAAATATATTAATGATAATATTTGTTATTTTTTTATTTTAATAGATCATTTAAATGAACTTTATGTCATGTATGCATCTCCCTCTATCTCAAATTTTCTGAGATAGGGATCAACTATTGTACCGTCTCTCCGTTCTCCACTTTCCACCTGTTAATTTTTGTAATCAGACCGCAAACACCGTAACAATACACGTACAGCTCACTAACAGATTAAAACATAATTTTAGTTACTGTAATAAACACGTATTGTATAGTAATAGTAATATTTTCATATCAGTCCTAATTGCTTTGTGGTAAAATAGTCAAAAATTATACCAAAAAATGGTTTACATTTACATTAAACTGTTAGTAATTAGGTAACAACAATAATTGACAGTTTAACGCGGCCGTTGAGAACCCGCGACCACCTTACCTTAATTTTGGGTAATATACTACACGATAAACGCACAGCGTTACGATGTACACAAGTTATTGCTTTTTAAAAGGTGTAAAATTTAAAAAATATGACGGTTCATTAAAACATTATCTTGATTGTATATAGGTTCTTTTTTTGTTTAAATATTTGTAGGCTTGTAAGTTTTATTATTCAATGTTAATGAGTTTAGTAGAAATGTGTATATAATTTTATGCAAGATATGTATGTATGTATGTATGTATGTATGTATGTATGTTTGTATTTTATGCGAAATTATCATAGATTTGGAGGGGTTAATGTGTTTTTGTACTGTTTATAGTAATATTAACGTTTTTCATAAGGTAAGTACCTACAGGAAACCAATGGTAATTGCTAGAAAATTCGAAAAATAAACAATTTCTATTTTATACAAAACAAGCGTGTATTTCGTGAAGGAATCGTGGCTAAACAAAAAGTAGTGGTGCATGTTATTTTTTTAGCTTCAAAAAAAAATATAAAAAAAAAATCTACTCGAACGTAAAATCGTTCGACAGACACGTGTCGCCTGCGCCTAGATAGTATCAACATAACAAATCTGGTATCTAATATCGATATTTAATATATATATATATCGAACAGAGAAAACTAATCTATCTAGGTCCCCTAAAGATGTTAAATCACCGACAAAGGAAAAATAACATGATTTTTAATCTATACACAAATTGTATCGAAACACCGATAACGTAAATATGCGATTAATCGATATGGACTGGTTTGGTCATTATAATACTAGATAAGGCCCGCGATCGCGTTTTACTATTTATATTTAAAAATATATATATATATTCGATTTTTTTATATGACATCTTTGTTAAAAGTGACATCATTTTCTTTTCCCTATTTCTTGTTTTGTTAATTTTGTTTCTATATCATCTGATATACACAACGATTAAGAGACATTATAAAAATAAGAATACATAGCTATCACCATTTGATGGGTAAAAAAAATCTTGTTATAACTAATATTACTTTAATTATAAACAATAATTAAAGTTTAATCCTAATTTAAAAAAAAAATCCAAATAATTTTGACTTGCAGTATAAGGTTCCCAAAGTTATTAAATAACCTAAAACTGTATATCTAAGTATAATATTAAATTATTCTAAAACGAAGATTAGGCCACTTTACCCCATATTATAATTAGCATTTTTTTCCTACGTTTCATACATTTAAATTTTAACAGAATTATACTTATTAAGTCATCGAAAAGCGAAGCGATAGAGATCAGTAAACTCGTTTTAACATATACGCGGTTTTAGATTAGACACCTCTGATATTATCGTAGTTGCCCTAGAAAATGAATTTATTTACATTTAGTTAAAAAAATAAGAAAGCGGTTCTATTTTGTCATGTTAGCTGTCCGTTTTTAAATATTCACCTGGAATCATGTCAATTTTTTTTACCCTATGTTATATTATAGAAGCTGTCGTGGCCCAGGGGCACCAGAAAAACATTGAGCTTTATAATTTAACAAAATTTTGGTTTGGTAATAACTGCCAAAATAACCACCACCCAAACACCATATTCGTTGATAGTAAATACTTGGTTTATAATAGAAAAGTAGTATTGGGTGTATGCGCACAGAAACTTTCAGGCTTTATAAAATAATATTGGTTCTATCTCTATAGCGCAATTTCGTTTTAACTCGGTAAGTAGTATTTTTCTTAAAAAAGAGGTAGTTTACCTGCTTTCTTTCAATTTTATTAAACATACAACTTAAAATATGGCATGTATGTACAACAAAAGTACAATATGTATACATATACACAAAATCAGGTTCACACACACAGCAGGGTAGGCGAAGGAAATGCAGTGTTAAGACATTCCATTCCTTACTTTTCTGTCCGCCGTTTTTTTTTTGCGTGTTGAGTGGCAGGACTCAACGCTGGCATTGTCCTTGGTACCAGAACAAAGAAATGGGAATATTAAGTAATAATAATTCATTCAAAGAAATGGGAATATTAAGTAATAATAATTCATTCAAAGAAATGGGAATATTAAGTAATAATAATCCATTCTCTCTAGTGGGGATGGCATCTACAACCGTCGCGTTACAGTCGCACCCCTGCACCCCTGCGCCACTACGGCCTCAAAATGACGCTATATCTCTCCAGATAATACTTACATATGTACGAAAATTTTATACAAACTTTTAATATAGGGTTGTATAATATAAATATAATACTTAAGATAAGAACGACACAATTATCAAATGATCCGTCCGTAGCATTTAAAATTTTAATCCAACATAAATATTCAAAGTTGATGAGTAAAAATACATGTGTTTAAACATATATCTACAATATAGATACATTATATATGCAAATAAACTGGCTCGACGTATGTAAAAAAGTCAAATGTAAGCATTTTGTGGTAAGATATATTTATCGTTTTATATTATATTTCTCATTATTTGTACTCCATATATACCTATATTTATATTTAGAGAGAATCGAGTGTTAACACACTTCATTTTCTACTCACTGTGCAATTTTCGAGACATTGTTTAGTGTTACCACAACGAAAAATAAAAATGTTTTATTTCTTCCGAACGGACGAAATCGAACCCAAAACTATAGCGCTTACAACCAGACGCTGTGCAACTGGTCGACGAAGCAAGTCAAGTGCAAGTCCCAGAAAATATCAATCGAGATCTCAAAGACAGTGCACAAACAAATATACTTAAAGCAGGGTCTACATAGTGATGTTCTATTTCGCCCTTGTTTATAAAACTGTTGACATTATGTACATAAATAAAAATAAATCAAATAAATAGATCAGCTTCACGCTGTATCCCACACGCTGCAGGGTAGGCAAAGGAAATCTAGTGTTAAGATACTCCATTCCCCACTTTCCGCCTAATTTTGGCATTGCATTTCCATGAAATGGATTATTATTAATAAATAATAATTAATTCCCTCGAGTGGGGATCGAACCCACCACCGTCGCGTTACAGCCACACCCATGTGCCCCTGCGCCACGACTGTCTCAATTCTTTCTCTTTAATATATAAGTTGATATTATTAAAATAAATATTGATTTCATATTACATTTGTAATCCACATAACGATTTGTAACTTGCAACACGCACGACGGTTACGAGATGAAGATTTTGAGAGATTTAAAATTTTGAGATAAATGAGTTAAATATTGGATTAATTGGCTTTAGTTTGACCATTGTGCGGCCTGAGTTACAGAACTTAACACTCAATAGAAAGAAAGTGAAGAAGTGAATGATCTTTCAGCTCTTATTAAGGTTAGACCTTCGAAAACCAAACACTTGTCTATATATATATCTCTTTCATAAGTGCACCATTGTGGTGCAATGAGACAACTATCCATATGAGGGTCGTAGGTGCGGTTCCCACTCGTAGCACTGATTGTATTTAAATAATTTTAATTTCTCCGGTCGGTCGATCCAGTCGCGTCAAGTTTTGTCACTCAACGTGTAATGTCTTGGAAATTGCTGATAGTGATAAAAATGTCTTGCTATCCTCGTATAAGTACACACGGAAGATGCGTGAAGCTAAAAAAACTCTAGTTTTTTTTTCTCTATCCATTTACGTATCGGAAGAGGTAATTGTTGTCGAGGTCAGCCCGACTAAGGTAAGCTCATTAAAATAAATCCCTATCATGCCACAATGTGGATGGATAACATATTAATAGAATATTTTCTAATCAATATTTCTTTATTCACTTCTTGTTATCAAAACTGAGTTTAAATTTTAGAATGAGTAGAAATAACTAAAAATTATGATATTTATGTAAAATTATTGGAATATACGAAGAAATATAAATAAAGAAGATTAAAAAAAAAGTAATAAAGAAGAATATTTGATAATTTTCTTTATTTAAAAAAAAAAATGTTTTATTAAATATTTCATCTACATAAGTAGTTGCACAAAAGCTTAACTGTACGAGTTTTCGATTGATAGGATTACATGCACCCATACATACCGTGAAAAATGCAGATCGTCTCTCAGTAAATATAAATGCATTGATAGGATAATAGTGCTTATTTCCAAGAGTTAAAGACGAAAGTGGGGCGACATATTTTGTATGTTAATTCATAAAATAAGCTATGCAGGTTACGTTGCGAAACCCGGCAAGTCACTTGCTTCCTCGCTTCAGTTACTATTGAATGTTAGTTGTACGTCGCAAATTATACTTTAACAGATCCTTTTTAAATACAAATATTATTATGGAATACGTCGATTTTGTACTTCTAAGGAGAAAATTTTCTACAGAGAGAGAGAGAGAGAGAGAGCGAGAGAAAAGTTACTGTATGATATACTCGTGTAGGTATTACTTAATAAAAATAAATAAATAAAAAATATTTAATGAAGGAGGATGTTCGATTCAAACGTTTTGTTAAAGCATTTAAGAAATAAGTCAATTGAAAGAAAAATTACTTTTGTAGGTAGAAACTTGACGATTTACTTTACAATTTTTTTATCTTCTCACTGTATCCTACACACAAGAGGGTAGGCAGAGGGAACCTAGTATTAGGACATTCCGTTTTCCATTTTCCACTGATTTCTGGAGACGTTGCCTGTCGAGAGGTGGAACTTAACGCCGCGCTTTATCTCGATCAGACCGAAGAAATGAAATTATGAATACTCCATTTCCTCGCGTAGGAATCTCAAAAAATCGTACCCACAACCATGTGGCGTTTACAGTCAAATCCCTGTGCCCCTGTGCCACGGCTGGCTTCACTATTTTTAGTATTTTATTCATATTTATTATTCTACCTCAATTTAACTACAGAAAATAAATATAATAAGAAAATAAATAACCCAATTTATTTACAAAACACACAACATTCTTGCGTTTTAATATTTAAATAAAATAAAATATATAATATGTTACAACCATTGTTACCAACGTTCAAAGATAAAAAGTCAAAAGCGGCCAATTAACCAGCAATATTAGAAGAGCCGAGTGACAAATTTATTTTTGCCGCAACAAAACTTTTATGAATACGTCACGTATTTATTATGTCGACGAAATAAATACCGTTCTTTACAACGACAATTATGTACTTTTATGACGTGTTTAAAGTTCCTCCGGTTATTATTGGGTGACATTTTCTTTATGGTGCCCGTACCCCTTTCTAGATGACATCAAAAGCTGATGACAAATATTACGATAGTGAACTCGATGACCACAATGATGACATTTAAGATTACACGCTCTGATAGTAAGATTTTTTTTTTATCTTCTCTATAGGTGTCGTGTCAACGGTATGCCAGTTTACAGAAAATAAAACTATAAGTAAATCAGTCATTGCGTTTTAGTATATCTGTTTTGTGTGAAAGTTTAAATATAAGTAAATTATTAATAAAATGATAATATACTCTCTTATTCTTGTTTGTGCTAAGATTGTGCAAGATAGAAATAATGTGTTATAAATATTTGTATTATGTTTTTTCTAGTTACTGGTGGGCAGTAGCGGAGCGGGCAATGGTGGTGCTGCGACTTCACCCGACGGGGGCTCGAGTTCTGCGCCACCTTTATCACCTGGGGGTTCAGGGGTCGCGAGCGGCGCCCTGTCCCCTGGCGCAGGCAGCCACGCCAGCACGCCGGCCGCGTCCTGCTGCGACACACCCCGACCGATAATCACTGACCCAGTGTCCGGACAGACGGTCTGCTCCTGCCAGTACGACGGGGCAAGACTGGCCCTGACGTCGTACCCGAGGCTATCGAGTGCAGCTGTAGGCGTCTACGGCGCCCCCTACCCCTCCACGGACCAGAACCCGTACCCCAGTATCGGAGTAGACAGCTCAGCATTTTATTCACCATTGGTAAGTTTCATATTATATTTTCATTAGAACATAAACTCCCTAAATTCCGCACGAGTGTGTGTCTAAATCGTAGCAATATTTCTAGTCACAGTAAGCTGTCTCTCCAATATCGGTAGCCGTTGCCAGAAATAGAGCTAACAGGGGCTGCAAATTGGTACGAATAGGCCGTTTGCCTTTTGCCGTTGTGCCATACACAAGGCAAGGTTTATCGCTCTCCGCGGTACTCGTTTAGTGGTGGCACAGCGTGGCGTGCGAGTCCAACCGGTCTGTGGGCGCTGGGCCAGAAAACCACCGACACCTCGCGGCCCCGCCGCCGCCCTGTCACGAAACATTAATATTTAAACTTGAAAATAAATACGAAAAGCGACCGCCATTATACAAATTACATCGGCTCTGACCGGACTCTGACGGCGGGCGTCTGTGTTTTTCGAAATCACACTGCTTGTTAATTTTTTCGGTAGCATTGCTCTCTTTGTGTCATAAAATTTCTCTTTTGCTCCTTGAAGATCCGTCGGCTTGACGCGTCGTCCTCTGAAAGGGGGACAAATGAGCGGGTGTTCGACGCGGGATCTTTAATCCCCATAAGGGACGTAGTCTAAAAAGCGTAATCCCCGTCTAAGGTCCTTTTTTCAATAATAAAAGTGCAATTGAAAGACTATTGTGGAGCCATTCGGTGTTATTCGTTTTTATGTGATTTCGACTCGTGTCACGGAGCACATGTGAAATCCGCTAAGCCCTGAAAATCCTATCAAACGAAAAGATGATCCCGTTTTTGTCAAGTGTTAAGGCAAAGCTCCTCGGTTTAATTTCCGATCGTTGAAACGTAGCGGAAGTTTTAAACGCTTTTTTTTCTATTTAGTTTTTGTTTGATATTCACGAGATATATAAATGACAAGTCCTTGATGATGATGATTATGATTGAATCGGGAGTTTGTTCAACTCACTAATTGTATTATCACACTCTATCACTGGGGAGGAAGACTGGAGGTATTTTCGGATGTGTCCAAAATCGCAAACATAGAGATTTCTATCTGTCATTGTATTTAACGAGGCTAGAGTACATACGCTCTGTGACCCTGTTCAGGTTTAATAACAAGTGTTTAAATGTATGTGTGCGCGTACCTAACTCACGACAAGCCGGGCCGGTTCCGTGCAAGCGACAATTTAGCGAACAATGCCGACGCCACAAATATACCGAGGCTGGCTTCGTAGCCGCCTCCTGTGTTAGGGGAATTGGGAACCTATTCGTAGTGGCTTAGGGCTGAGCTTGCAACGACGTGCCCTACCAATTGTTGGTAAAAATATTCAACTGCCATTTTAGTACACGAGCGTCTCTGGTGGCGCCGTCTGTCGCGGTCGGGCCGCAGCGCCATCTATTGTGTATTATCCGCTTTTTATAATCAATAAAAGGTGTTTTTGCTGCTATTCACTATGCTGTGTTTGTAGTCATTACCTGTGAAATTAGTGCGCTCGCTATAATGGATGTATTGATTTCACACTTTTTCATCGGTTTTTTTAGTTGTAGGTTATTAAATGATTATTGAAATTGACGTTTGTGGTTATTCAAATGTTATGTTAGTTATCAAAAGTATTTATATATTTCGATATAATTATATTGTTTTAATATAAAAATATAAAGACTTTAAGTGATTGTTCAGTTTCTTTCTACAATGTTTAATTAATTAATAATTTTTTAAATATAAACCTTAATAGAAAAAAGAAATCAGTTATCAATTAAAAGTATGTATATATAAAAATATAGAACGTAAGTGGGTAGTAATAAAAAGTAAATTGCAACAAATCATGAGAAACACTTAAAAATTGGCAAGAATCTCATTGGCCGGCGGCAGCCAAAACAACTTGTTGAAGTTACGAGGCTTCTTTACGTTTAACGATTTATAATGTCTAAGTAAATAAAAGTAGCTAGAGTTGCCTTTTCTTAGAATAACATTTAAATAAATAAAAATCGAGATTATTTAAATATTAAACTACTAGGGTATCGCTCGCGGTTTTTATTTAATGCACGTATTTTACATATCATTTTTTTTTTATTGAATCACTTTATCTATTCGTGAAGTAAGAAAACCAATTTGAATTTTGTTCATCTCTATTCAGCTTCTGGCTGTATCTCGCATGTAGCAAGGTAGGCAGAGAGAGCCTTGTGTTAAAACAGTCCGCTTCCCATTTACCGCCGAATTCTGGAGACATGCGTGTTGTCTGACGGAACTCAACGCCGCGGCGCGCCGCTACACCTGACCTAAGAAAATATTTCATTTCCTCGAGTGGGAATCAAACCCACAACCTTTCACCTGGCCTCAATTTAAATGTTGCTCGAACAAAATTGAAACTTAAATGATGCTTCCGATCATATTTGAAGTTAATTCTTCTATATAATAATAATAAAATACGTTTCTAAATAAGGCCGATATGGTATCCACATGGCGGCACAGCTCATTACTGACAAATTGTAAATTGCATACTGATGCAGATGGGCATCTGAAATATGTTGAACGGATGTTTACTATGGATATATATGGAAGGATATTTGAAACGTCAATATTATAAGATATATTTTTATTATTAACAATAAAATAAAGTTACTACTTTAAATGTATAATAATTTATTTTATCAAAAGAATCTATAAAATTGTTACTAAACACTCGACTTATAAATGTTTTTTTATAGAAATATATTATGTTAATTATCTTATATTCTTGGAAAATGAAAAAATCTGCCGAATTAGAAACGTACTCGCGTATGAAGTATAGAAACAGTACATCCTATAAACTATAGAAACAGCAAAAAATTATGTCTGTTGTATAGAAGCCGTCTTAAATATTTGTTTTATTCTATTCTTTAGTATTTATAGCGGAAAAATATTATCGCCTAAGAAAATTTCAATTGCCTATCACAATTGATGAGATACAGCCTGGTGACGGACAGACGAACGGACGGACGTAGAGTCTTAGTCCCATTTTAAACTTAGGGTATGGGATCCTAAAAATTACCTATAAAAACTAAGAGTAAAAAAGTTTATTTATAAGCATTATCGGAGAATTAAGTATTTTGACACTAGGATCTATCCGCCTACCATGTTATGCGAGAAACACCGTGAGACACCGTATAACTTCATTCTAAAGAAAAATATATTATATATTATAATATACATATAATATCTTTTTATATTTAAAAAATATAAATAATATGAGCTTAATAGTTCATTTTCTAGCAATAATTAAATATACAATCTGTATCAAAAATCTATACTTTCACCACACAACTTATCGATTAAAGCTTTCCATTCTTTTATCTCATTTAAATAAAACTCTTGATAAGACAAAAAAATAACTGTTCATCCGTATAAAGGTTACCTAATCTTGAGTTAAGTTTAACTTTAATTAGGGTTACCGAGGGTGCGCGGACGCTTCGCTTAAAAGAAAATAATTTAAAAGACGAGTATCCGAATTGGAAATAGCCTCCGAGGTGTTAATTAGGCCTTATTAAGCCGTCCCCTTGTGGGTGGTCGGTACACCATTCATTAATCTGAATCTTGACCTAATTATTGCAGTTTTGAAAGGCATTGTAAGAAAAGTAATAAATATTTATAAGGTTAAAGATACAAGATATTTTAAATAAGTATAAGGTACGTACTAAAATGACCATATAAGGCTATATGTCGTCGGTCTTTTATGGATGAGGTATTCTTTTAATGAAATGATACAGAAAAGTTTCAATTACTTTTGCCAACTTAATATGCAACTGAATAATATACAATATGTTGGCAACGGAGTGTCATAAAACTTGGTTCCCAGGTTCCCTCTGCCAACCCCGCTAGGTGCGGAATAGCGTGAAGCTATACCGCATTATTTTTCCTATATGATAAATATTTAAAATTTAAATACATAGATAACTCATAAAAAAATAATAAATTAAACATTTTAGTAAAATTACAATATTTTTGATTAAGAAATGCATAATATGTGTATGTAGATCCAGACTGTCAAAAAGTCTGTATTACTAAAATAAAAAAAAATGTTAATATATTGTTTTTAATATGTTCAAAGTGATTTCTTGTACGCAACCCACGAATATCTCACTGAAGCATCTATGATACAGCAATTAATTAGTTCTTTGATTCTGGGTAATGGCGAGGTTAATTTTTATTTCTTTACTAATTAGCTCGAATGAAGCGAAGCGATACCTGCTTCGATGCGAGCTTCAAGCGTGTTTATTTTTAGCTCAATTTGAAATGGATAAAATTCTGAATTACTTTGCCTTTTGAATAATATTTAGATCGTAAATTTAATATCAATCAGTGGAAAGAAAATTAAGAAGGAAAGATTAAGATTAACGAAAAAGAAGATATTTCTTCATAATAAATGTCCCTGTCGTGGCACAAAGTGTGATTGCAAAATCGACTGGTTGTGGCTTCGATCCCCACTCGAGTAAATTAAATATTTATTTAAATTTATTTTATTTTTGTACGTTCTGGTGTCGAGGTAATGCGCGGCGTTGAGTTCCTCAAAACGCAATGCCTTCAGATTTCGGCGGAAAGTGGGGAATGGAGTGTCTTAGCACTATGTTCCTTCTGCCTACCCTGCTGTGTGCGGGATAGAGCGTGAAGCAGATTTTTTTTTATCAGTGTGATATAATTAGTTGAAATTATTAATGTATATATAGGCTACCGCAGCGGCACCGCATCTGATTGCAAACGTGGTGGCGGCGGTTCGATTCTCGCTCGGAGGTATTACTTATTTTCATTTTCTCGCTCGGTAACGAGACAGACCAAGCGCAATTCCCTTACTCGACACGAAATGTCTCGAAAATTCGGAGAAAATGGGGAACAGAGTGTCTTAACACTAGGTTCCCTCTGAGCAACGTGCTATATGCGAGATATAGCGTGAACCTCATACAAAATATGTTTAGGTATATATATTTTTTAGTTTCATTCCCATTTGCTTGTTTTACAATAAAGATTTTATACATATATTCACTACATATGTAATTAGATCACATGACAATATTCAATTTACAATTATCAATGATGTTATAATTAGATAAGTTAACAAGTTTGATTGAAAGCCGGCGCCTGTTTGGTTGTTTTGTTGGAAAGAGATATCAGGTTTTTTTTTGTTTATATTAAACTTCTTTTTTTTAAATTGCTGGCAAATCGTTATTCTTTTCTTTTTTAAGAAAAAAAATTTTAGAAAAATAAGTTTTGTGCCATTTTTTTTAAGTCTTTTATAAGTATAAAGCTATATAAGGTTCTTGAAAGAGCTAGCTTGTATTATATTTTTTTATATGAGACAATAGAAATAGGTATATTTTTTAATTATCTATATCTATATTAAAAAAACAGATTGAAATATAGGTACATATACTTATTTGTACATCTACTATTATTAAAACGTAGTTGGTTAATTGGAAAAGTTTAAAAATTTTAAACGAGTTGAGAAAATTTTGAAAAAAAAACGTAGGTATTTTTGAATAAATTAAATAAATGATATCTAGCTATAATCTAAAAAATAATATAAAAAGGCCGGTCGTGGCGCAGCGGCACGAGGTGTGACTGCAAAACCGACTGGTTGTGGGTTCGATCCCCACTCGAGGAGATGAAATATTTACTTAAATTTATATTTCAATTTCTTCGCTTTGGTGTCGAGGTTAAGCGCGGCGTTGAGTTCTGCCACTCAACACGCAATGCCTCC